>JANAVB010009106.1:0-19176 GCA_029216955.1 Iris pallida | reverse complement strand
TCGATTGTCATATATCACATCCATATTACCTCTGATATAGACAATCTCCTAACTTAATACATGTACCCAGTTCGGGATAAAGACATGGTGTTAAGACCACAAAACCTATCACGTCCATATTACCTCTGTTGGGTTTTGTCTCAAAATTTATTACTCGTACCACCAGTGCGTAGAAGAGTAATAGGTCCACCAAAGATTATGCCTGATTATCGTGTGTCACATCCATATTACCTCTGATACCGATAGTCTCTTGACTTAACACCTGTACCCAATCCGGGATAAAAGACATAGTGTTAAGACCACAAAACCTAGCACGTCCATATTATCTCTGTTGGGTTTTTCTATTACTCGTACCACCAGTGGCAGAAGAGTAATAGGTCCACTAAAAGTCCCCTGCAGGATATCCCGTACAACCACCCTTACGTGGTTGTTCATTGATCCTAGAACATCCACATCCACCTTACCTCTGAGTTGTTCTATACATCCTTACAGAGTTCACTTCTACTATGTACATACTACCTCTGAGTAGGAAAGCTCTGCCATTTATCCGAACCTATCACATCTATATTACTCCTGTTAGGTTTCGTTCCTATTCTATTACTCTCACTATTGATGCACAAAGGGTAATAGGTCCACCAATTATTATTCAAATCTATTGCCCGCACCACCAGTGCACAAAAGGATAATAGGTCCACAAAAAGTCTCCCAGTGGGATGTCATTTATCAAATAAAAATATTGTATTAGGCCCTCTAGAACAAGTACCTCAGATACTACAAATAAAGAGTGGAGTAAATGTATTCTGCTTATTCAAAATCAGTTACATTCACAAGACTACATCTCAAAAAAAAGAGGGAAAATCTACTACTCATCAGCAACACATAGCTTGGCAAGAATGTCTTTCAACTGCACAGTTGAGCGCTCAATTCTCAATCTGGCTCGGCATTCAGCTTTCTGGGATAACTTTTCAACATCCTCAAGATGTGCATGAGCCTGCCAATTTTTTTCTAATTTTTTCAGTGCACCCTCTAGAGCAGCAGAGGCTCATGTTACCTCATCAGTCTCCTTGCAGATCTTCTCTCCCTCCTGACGAGTGGCCTGGAGCTCAGCCCCCAAAGATGTCATCCTGGCCTGGAGCTGGAGGAGCTGCTCGTTATTTTCGGTCATAGCACGAACGGTGGTCTCCTCATGAGTCAAACAAATCTCTCCCTCTCGGCTCAGCTTATCATATTTAATGGACAGCTTATGGAGGTCCTTCTCCAAGGTGGGCTTAGTCGTCTCCTGTACAGCCTTCACCTTTTCCACGGCTTTTATAAGGAAAGCACGCTCCTGCTCCACTGCAGTAGACACATCAACTTGTCATAGTTTTTGCAATTGGGTTAGGCACTGATCAGCCTCTGCCAGCTTGTGCTCCAGAAGTACGGCAGCCCCTTCTCCACCCGAAAGCATCTTCAGTAGGTCAATCTGGCCTTGGGCGCAGTGACGGACCATGACAAATGAAGTCCGTCTCCTTGAAGTAGCTTTAACCCTTTGTTTTAGATGACGGTAGAAGCTCTCAACTATATCCCTTGACGATTCGTCCAAATTCTCCAAAGACGTTGGCGTCGAAGGAATATCAGCCAAGGAACCTGAAGGTGTGTAAGAAGAAGGCATAGCGGAGCTTGACGACCCCGTCAGAAGGGAAACAAACTCCAAGCGATGAGACTTCCTCACAGCAGCAATCTCCTCTTCCGCAGCCCAAAGGAGCTGAAGACTAGGCAGGGTGGAGAGTTCAATCTCCAGAGAAGAGGCAGCTTCAATCAACCTTGCATCTACCGATGCTGGTATAGGAACCACTACCTCTACCATTGGCACTTCTGGTATAAGCGGCTCTGAACTCGGCTCAGCGGGGTTTTTTTCGATTTGAATGAGAGGAGGTCCATTTCTTCTCTTCGGTAAGAGGTCCGTCCCGACGTCGTCCACTATCTCCTCCTCCGTAGCTATGTCCACCAATGGCAATAAAGGAGCACTGCCTATAGATCCAGAACAACCGACAATCAGCTTGACACGAAGGATATGAAGAAAGAGCGAATGAACCTCCTTGTCGATAAGAATATGACATAGCTTACCAGGGGAGGGCGATGGAGACCGCGGCTCGCTCTGGACAGTCATAATTCCTCATATTGCCCCCATATCCTCCTCTACAACAATATCTGAATCACCTGCATCTATCACTCCAGCCCCGGTCGACCCGAAAGGAGGTGTAGCTGGGTAAGTTGCGACCAACTGAGACCCTGCAGCCTCAATATTTGATTCTATAAAGCTTGCACCTTCTTTGACCAGGGTGCCTGTAACTGGAGGAATCTTGAAAGCAGCAGCGGGCTTCGGAGGGTTTATGTCTTCCAAAGCCTGTATAAAGAAAAAAGAGAGAAATAATAAGATAAAATCCCAAAAGTAACATGGTGGTCGGCCGGAATAAAATTTACCTCCGAGTGGGTTTCGGTATCACTGCCCTCTTTCCCGAGGTCAGACCGTCGATTCCTAAATGCAACCCATTTATGAGAACGAGGCCTATCAACAACGGAAGGTCCACGCTTACTTCGCTTAGGCGAAGGACTCGGCACAGGAGAAGGCAAGTGCATCACCGGAGTACTTGCAGGGGCAACAGATCATTGTATTCATCCTTCTCTTTCGTATCAGTAGAATCGGAGTCAGAGACTTCAACGGCCTTCGCTTTTCCTGCCCGGTTCCACTTTTTGGGCTCCTCGTATTTTTCTGCCAGCTTAGTACCGGTTATGGAACTGGTACTCACATCGAAGTCATAGGGAGGCCCATTCACAGAGACATGGTGGAGGGCCGCCATATATGAGATGCGCACCAAGCCCCCGGTATCAGGAAGAGAAAAGATGGTTTGGGTACAGATGGCACCAAGCCCCCGGTATCTAGGATGCCGCCCTCATAACCCAAGCAGGGACTCGGGTTGTCCAAAAACAACTGGCAGTACCCAAATTGTCTAGAATATTGGCTGGGCAAGTAAGGTTCCAAGAAGACAACGTTACGGTTGCGGTACACCAGATGTATAGGACGGATATTCTACAACCAGTGGAACATCTTCTCGGATAGAATCTGGGGTACGACACTGCCATCAAGATAAAGACACCTCATTTCCTTACCAGTGAAAGGCGGAACCAACAAAAAAAGGAGTAGCTGTCCACCCATGCGAGCACAACACGGCAGTCGAGCATGGTCGAACAGGTCCAAGGCATATCATGATACTGATAGATGAATACATCATTAATCGTCGTGTTCCCCTCAGGGCCAGGTCGCATCAGAGAGGGGCAGTACATTAGCAGCCACCCCATCAGGTAGTGTTAGGGTATCTCAATTCGGTTGAAATCCTTCATAATGTCATGAGCTATGGTTCTGGCCGTAAAGATACGAAGGCCCCGATGGATGCTGCACACCATGGCTGGGAGTAGAGCTAGCCTGCCTCCGAAGACTAACTTGACAACAGGAAAGATCAGGTTGTGGTTGATTCTCTCAATAGAACCAGAACCCCCCCCCCCCCAAGACCATACAGATCCTCAGCCATATCATCAGAAATCCAGCCAAGATGGCCTTATTGGACAAAGGTTTGGTATCTTGATAGAAGTAGCTGAATGTGTCGGATTGGCTTCCGAATCTGTCACCAGAAGCTTTGGTCCTCTTGGCACTTTGTACCTGAGCATCCACCCCTGCTCGAGTCTAAGGGCTCCGAGGGACAACCCGGCCCGAGGCGCCAAGGTCGAACAAGTAACTGATCCAAGTCTTGGTGTGAGGAAGGGTCCACTCAGAACTTTCATCTTTCTTCTTCAATATTTGTTGACAAGTGCTATGATGACATAATACTTCCCAGTAAACGGCAAGGAACCCGGGAAACTGCTGCTCTAATTCCTCAAACTCTTCATTCGTGGGGGTATACTCTTCATAAACTTTGTCTCCCCAGGGCAACTTGGAGACGTCATGCATCTCATGAAGGGCGAGTTCCATCTCCCCAGCAGGTGTAAAAAAGGTCCACGTACGACGATTGTACATCTTGAGGAGTGCTATAAACAGCCTTGTGTTCATAGAAAGACTATAGCAAGTGCCTCTCATGGCATAGTAGAGGCCGAGCTGCTGTAAAGTATCCCTATATGTCGACAGAAACCAGAGTGTCAAGTTGACCCACGGAAGGGAACGACACATCTAATTCTGCAGCGACAGTCTGCCCGTGGGATATGATCCTTTGCGGGCAATCTTGTTCAAGAAGGTGTCGCTTCAGAGAACCGGTTATTGGGCCTCAGGTCATTTATAAAACTACCGGGGGCTAGTCCGACGACAGAACAACTAACCGACTCCCTAATCGCAACCGCTGACCGCACTTGTCTATTGTAATAGATATTTCCTACGAAGATTGCTTACCGGTCCTGAGTTATGGGGTCCGCCATTTGCCTCTCGATAGGTGCCATGTTGAAACTTGACAGAGAGAAATGGTATTCCATCTCAGGAAGGTGAATCGCTATCCCGTTGGAAAGGAAATCACAGCTCTCAGATAGCTCCAGTGTGCGGGGGTTCGAGACAACTATAGCAGCTCCGAATAAGAACGCGGGCTTCAGATGAGTGTCCCCTAGCGTCCCAAAATTCATCATACTGAGTAAGTAAAAAAAATGGTTGGTTCATGATCTCCCTTAACCTGGCCTCAGGTTGATTTCGGGTGATCTGAGTCGACACGCGTTCGACTATCTGGTCAAGTCTCATACCCAATGCCGATTGGGCATATCCTATCAAGAGCTCCCCTGATAGAGCTATAGGCAAGTTCACTGTAAAAGACAAAGAAGAAATGAAGTTAGAAGAAGTTCATTCTTCAGCTATGCGGCCTAGCCAAACAGAACTCAAGCGGCTCAGTCATGGGGCACTTATGCGGCTCAGTCATGAAGTGCTCATTCGGCTCAGTCATGAGGCACCTATACGGTTCATGTAGCTCAGTCATGAAGTGCTTATGCGGCTGAATCATGAGGCACTTATACGGCTCAGTCATGAAGTTCTCATGCGGATCAGTCTTGGGGCACTTATGTGGTTCAGGTTCGAATGTGTAGCGCTTATGCGGCTGTACATACGAAGTATACTCCAATGTATGGAACCTCGTATGTATACATAAGCTGTAAAATACAGTAAAACTATAATAACTAAATCTCATCCACAACAATAAAGAATAATATTATAATTAACTCAAGAATTTGTCATTTATACATGTAGTTGGGCGGAGACAAATCTACTACCAACCAATTTAAATGAATGAAGATATACAAGAAAATGATCAAAAAAAAGGCAAGATGAACCAAGAGCAATCATCCTCGAAGAAATGGAGAAGATCACGGCCTTGGCTAGAATACCTGCGAAAAGTCACAAAACACACACCTGGAGAGATAACCAGGTCCTCAGAGGGACGTAACAAGATACATAAAGAACATGTCATATAATCTGTGATATATAATAGAGAGTAAAAGGGGATGCATGCAATAGGGTGCCTACCAATTCTACAGTAAAAATACAGTTAAGAACAAACCTTTAACGCATGGGCACTCTAGCTCAGGAGCAGGAACTCAGGTATGGTCCCATCAGGATACCAGGGACATTAAAGCATAACATTCCTTGAATGTCAGAGGCTACTAGGAAATTAGGTATCAGGATCCAGGACCATATCTCTAGTGGAGATAACCGACAATAATAGGAAAATACATAGTGTCCTATACGTTAAGGAACTTTTCTCCCCACCCAATGCCTAGTAGGGTCACATCCATGACTCATAGAAACCTCTAGTAACTGCCAAGTCTACTAGCATACAATTCTATTGGCAGTTACTCCTAACCATCGGATGCCTCATACGTATCGGTGGTCGGCCGACTACGGGAGTACATGTCCTATATGTGACTCACATCACGTGATGTCACGACCCGCACCCTAGAGTAAGGGCACAAAAAGTGGGTACGTCCAGCCTACGCCACAGTGTCGGCAGTAGAATGCTGTCTTAGGTCAATCATCTAACAATATAAGGTACTTGTACAGTATATACACTCCGAATGGAGGTGACATAGCAGAATATAGTCTCAATCACATCTAAGGTAGAATACGATAAGATAGATAGATATGAAATAAAATCCACAGAGATACAAACAGATAGAAGTCTAAGTGTCTAAGTTAACACAAATCCAAATAACATTCTAAATCTCAAATACAGTAATCCACAGAGTGAATACAATGAAAAGACATCCTAGACTAAAGGTATGTCATCTACTGCTAAGGGGTCCTGCTGCTGGTCCAGGTTACAGCAGTCCTCTTGGGTAGTCCCGTAATATGTGGTACAGAGTGCCTCGTCCTCATTCTCTGTAATATTTTTAATAGATCCAGTCAGGACAGGAACGAATACATATCTCTAATACAGTTCATAGCATGGCATGATATAAAAGACAAGCAATAGAGTAAGATACAGGAAATGCTGGAAAAAATAGGAGAAATATCTGATAACTGGAAATACATGCATAATAGGTAAGAAATATAAGTGACTAAGTGATTTAGAGCATAAGATGGTTATATAAATGGCACGAAGTTATACACGAGTAATCTACAGAGGTTGTACACGAGTAAGCTACAAGATTGAGTACATAACCACTTCTGCTCCCCCACCCCCAATCAATACACAAGGATCCAGTCAAGTTATGTTATTGCACACGATGAGGAATGTACACGAAGATCATGTGAGGACATGGGAGTACACGATTTGTACACGAATGTCACGAATACAAGGAGTATACCCGATGTATCCGCTAAGGGGATAACATCGCACGACAAGATCCATAGAGTACTAATCCGTGATACAGGTGTCAGCATCAAGTAAAGTAAACTAGAGCATGCAAATAGATCATAGCAAGTATAAAAAGATCAGAGAATGTACTCGTCTTATATCCTGAATATCTGAAGAGAATATACTGTCCGAGGAGTGGTGTCTGGCTCCTATAAAATAGTACAAGTTACTACATGTCCAAAATAGTATAATAGACTGCTACAATGCATCTACATGATATTTGGGGTCAATCTAGACTAAAGTCAACCTTGGTCAACTCTAGTCAACTCTAACAGTCAAACTAGGTCAACTCTAGTCCAGTTAGGTCAAACAAGGTTAAACTAGTCATGGTTGGTCTAATCTAGGCTTAACAAGTCAATCTAGGTCTCTAACCAAAATACAATACAAGCCATACTAGTCTATCACCATAGCCTAAACTATACATCACATATAAACAAAACCATATATGCATATATTATACAAATCAATATACATGTCACATTCACATTTATATATATACATGTAAATATACATATAGGGTAGCCATATATGTATAGGTATGAGATTAATATATATATATATACATATAGAGGGAAGGAAAGAAAGGAAGAGTGAATCATGAGTGTGTGTAACATTGTGAAGTAGGTAAAGGTATATGTGTGTATGGTAGTCAAAATCAGTGTGTTAACAGTGTAATGTGGATAGGTTAGTATGTGTATGTGATTAACATGTGTGTGTTCATGCAATAGTTCTCAGTTTTAGGTAATGTGTGTGTGTCTGTGACAGTTTAGGAGATAAGGTGTTGTGTAACATGGGGATCAGTAGAGTGTGTAATAATCTCAGGTTTTAGAGTGTAGCTAATCTCATATTTGACTGAGTGAAGACAGTGGTGAATCTCAGTTTGGTAATATGGGAATGAGTAGTGTATGTAACAGTGTAGTAGGAAAAACAGTTTTCAGTTTTAGGTAGGGAGTGTGTCAATATGGATTCTCAGTTTAAAATGACAGTATGTGTAATCTCAGGAAATCAATAGGTAATGTGTGTAATGTAACGACCCAGTTACAGTGAATTAAAATCAGTAAATGGGTGTCAAACTCAGGAAATCAGTTCTCAGGAATTCAAGTAAAATGACAGTTTGTATTTCCAGTTTACACATTCAGAAACCCATTCGAAATCCCAATTCCTGTGTTAACATCAAACCTAATCATGTAACTAATACTCAGACATATGGGGATTAATAATATTACAAATTAATCATAGGAAATTAGTTTGAAATATATTTAATTTCAAAAATCAGGAAAAAGTGAATCATGTATCAGTTAAATTGGGGAAAACCTAATTCGAAAACCAATTTAAAATTAATATCCAAAACTATTTCTTGGTAATCAAAGTGTAGCTTTCATATGTGTCAGGCAATGTGTCTGTGTCCAACCAAGTGGATACAGACGTGTCCAAATATGCAGAATACACACGAACACTGCTGAGTGCACAGCCTCGTGCGTGTGTTCACATCATTCGTGGACACGACATGATGCAAACTAGGACACGTGCTCGTGTCTGAGGGTTCGCCTAGGATAGGGATATACCCCAGGCAGCTTCCACGTATCCCCATCGTGTCCATAACAGATACGAGACCCGTATCAGAGGGCCAACGCACGCGTACGCGTGATAGTGCATTCCCCATGCACACGATCCTGCGGGTCCGACACGACACTATTGGTTGTGAGGCTTGGGGGCTGACATGACAGTCATTGCCCCCACCTCGACGCTAAATCCCAAGCCGCCACGTGCCCTGTGCAGTGAGCACGAGGCCCCGAGCAGCAGGACAGTGCGCACGGGTCTGTGTAGTGTGTTCGTATCCTCGTGTGGACACGACACGACTCCAAAACCACGGACCAAGGACACGAATTTAAAGACAAACCCAAGATCTAGAAATCCATTCAAAAACATTTTCAAAAATAGCATAAAAGATTGGGTGTGGCATTTCATCAAACACCTAGACTAGGAAATGGATACGTGTCCGATACGGACACAAAATCAAATGCAATGGACACCAAACTTTTACTACGGCTAGGGGACATCTAGATCTAGGCTACCATGCAAGGAAAACAGAATTAAAATAGAATTTGAAGGGTTTACAAATAGGTTGCAAAGATCAAGAAAAAGCCCCAAATCAAACAGTTTTCGTTGCTAGCCAAATCCTCTAAATTGCTTAAAAACTGAAATCACTCTCCATGAGCATCAAATAGAGGGTGATTACAAACTATTGTAAAAGATTTGGATGAAAAAGGAATTAAAATGGATTTAATAGGAATTTGGAAAGTTGGGGATTTACCTTTCCTTCCTAGAAGTTGGTTGAGCACAAAAGAGGCAAGAACAAGTGAATGAGTGTTTAAATAGGGGGAGGATTCTAGGTTGGTCGGCCATTATATGCTAAAATTAGGGTTATGGTTCAAGTCATGGGACATGGGCCAAGTTGTATAAGTCATGGAATGAAAATTATAAGTCATTGCACCTATTCATTAATCCTCATATTGAAACTAGATTCTGTGACTAAAAATAGGGTTGACTTAAGTTAGATAAGGTCACACCATGCTAACCAAGTCACCATAGTTAGGGTCAACTTCTAGGTCAGTCTACAAAGTCTCAATTAGTCAATGTCAAAATAGAATCACCAATTCAATAAATTAAAATAAATTCAAAAATTTACCAAATGACCAAAATACCCTCAAGCTAAAATGTGGTAGTGACACGTGATAAAGTATGTGTCAAGGCCGCATGAGATATACCAATACCTCATCAACAAAGGTGTGGTCCCTAGACTAAGTCAATGCAAGAAAGATAAATAAAAACGAGAAAAATAACCGATAAAGTCACTTGCACCCAAGTGTGACTTGGACGCACAGTTTTATAATATCAACAAATAAGAAATACTAAAAATAACAACTGAAAATAAGAATATATAAATCACAGAGTAAGGTGGCAGGGTATTTTGCCTGATTTTGTGCTGTGAATATGAAACGTCGCTCCCGCGTCCACGCCTCCGGAACCCGACGCTCCTAGATAATTAATTAACTCGATTAAGTCACTACTCACAAAACTTACGATACGACTTAATTATTCAAGGTAATGTGTTAAAATTATTCAATCTCTCGTGGAACCATTTAGACCCATACAATCACACACAGGTACCACGAGACATCCAAACACAGTTTTAGGGTTTCTAACTCTTAATTAGTCGGTTATGCCCCTACTTCAATAACATACTTTAAAATTATATAAAAATCATAAAAATAATATTTAAACTAATTTTCTGCATATTTATCTCTAAAATTCTAGAATTAATATTTCTATAGACATTTATGACTGGTTGATTACTAAGTCAGCTAGTCTACCCGAAACTCGCCCGGAATATAGTTAATGACTCAAAATTTCTAAAATAACCAAAAATATATTTTTAAATAGAACTAAAAAACTTTATTTCACAGAATAATATCAGAGGTACAAGGGTTGAGTTATACTACAAGTTTGGGACATTCTAGGTCAGCCGGTTACCCGAAATTAGCCAGTTTTGACCTACAATTTTTCCGACCGGATTTGAGTTTTTAAAATCATGGAAAAATACTTTAAAATCCTAATTTATGTATATGAACACACATAAAATTCAGTTTCGAGAATAGGCCCCAATAACTCATAGTTCCTTCACAATGGGGTTAATTTTGATCCAACCGAAACAAGAATATTATGCTTATATTTCATGAAACCTTTATGGATGATTATACATAAAAAAATCCATCAAAATATGATTTTTACATATTTAATAACATATTTTTTACAGAATTTTAGTAAGGGTTTGAGATGGAAAGATTAGGATTTCTTACCAAAGGTCCTTGCTAGAGAGGTTGTGACGACTTCTCCTCGCCAAAGCTCGAACCTTTCCTGCTATCCTTGATTGATAATCCTATTTTGGTGAGTATGAAAGGTTTGGCAATGGCTATAGATGGTTGGATGGAGAAGATGGAGTTTTTAGGGTTTGTTTTGAGGGGTTGGGTAGATGTATGGTGGAGGAGATAAGTTTTTGTGAAGGATGGAGAGATGTGCAATGGAGGAGATGATGTATAGAGACTATGGGGGAAGAAGTACTGCCAAAAATATGGAGAGGAAAAGGGGTGGTCGGCTATGGAGGTGGAAAGAAAGGAGGAATTAAGTTAGGGTTAGGGTTTGGGCTAAGTTGATGTATATATATGGACTTTATTGTGTTGCATGTATGAAAAGGAGTGGGAATCCTTTTCCTATGGGGTGTTCGGCCATGGGGGGGTTGCTTGGTCGAAATCTATGGTGGTGGTCCACTATGGCATGATTTGGTTGTTTGGTGAGTTGGCTAATTGATTGGATTGAGGATTTAAAAAGGTCTTTCCTAATATAGAACTAATTAATTCTATCTATAAAATACAATCCAAAATCTGAATTAAATACAAATATATGTAATTATTAATATTTATTAATGCCAAATATGCCTACATAGGGTTGGATTTGGCTTGAAAGAGGTTTGGGAAGGTTTGGTGCAACCGGGTCTCCTAAAAAGTCATAAAGGCTTTCTTAACTAATTAATTAAATAAAAATATAACTTGTGTCATAATTCGAATGGTTAACATGCAAGAGATTACAATATGACCATGGCATTTCTAACATGGCTAGCATGCTAGTTAAAGCACCCAACTACGCTAGGCATGCCATACTTTCTAGTCGTCTTGCATATTCAAACTCAACCATGGCTATAGTCCTTTTATATAATATAAATAAGATAAAAATAAATTAGAATTAAATAAAATCCAAAAATTATTTAAATATTTTTTTAAATAATGAGGGGTTTTACATCCTACCCAACTTATGACAATTTCGTCCTCGAAATTAAAAATAATCATAATATCAAGAATGCGAGATTCTGTACGGAGGGAGAGTATGTACGCCAAATCGTAGCTCAATTTTTTAAAGGATTGAGGGGTGGTTGTCATAGAAATCCCAATTGACCTCATATTCTACAAGATGGATTATGCTTCCTTCCAGACTCCACCCAACTTATAGAAGTTGGCCACCCGTAAAGATCGTCGTCATTACAAGACTTTGAGGAGGACAATTTCTAGGGAGGGGCACGAGAATAATAGACACTTCTGACCGTATTCTTGGATTCTAAGTAAGCCTCGATAACACCATGATGTTCTTGGTCAATAACAACTATAAGAAAGTTACTACAATCAAACATTGTCACTCTAGGGGTCATGCTTCTAACAAGCTGGTAGCGACCTCTTGTTTGAATATACGTGTCCGATAACACCATGACGTTCTTGGTCAATAACAAAATGTCATGTCACTAAAAACAGGTTTCATGCGCTTAGACATAATCATGCGGCCAGAAGGATTGCTACCCGAGCCGCATGAACCTTATGCGGGTGAACCTATGCGGCCCTAAAGTCTCTAAGCTTCATGCGGCCAAGGGTGACTGTAACCTAAGCCGCATGAGCTTTATGTGGCCCAAAATACAGAACCTATGCGGCTCAAAAGTCCTTAAGCTACATGCGGACTAAGGAAGACTGCAACCTAAGCCGCATGAGTCTTATGCGGCCCAGCATGGCCAAAAACTGAAAGACTTATGCGGCTCAAAATGACTCTAGCAGATTAATCCTATCCTGTGATAGGACACGTAGCAGGCTGACCAAGTGTCAACCACCCAGATTTGCTGCAACAAAATCCTAACAAATTGCCAGCTAGCGGCCAAAGAGCGGGTCTTTACGTGTTGTTGTAGCCACGTGGCCACGGGCCATCTATGCGGCTCAAAATATATATCACTATAAATAGCAGGGTGCCACACCCCTGCAAGAGGCTGGCAACCTACGAAGGGCAATTTCTTCAAGAGCTAAGACTGCGTCGGATAGTCCAAGGAGTAAGGCAGAGTTGATACACTTTCTCGAGCCTCCACCGTCACCCCCCAGAATCAAAAACTAAACAATTGTACTTAGATTATTTCCTAGGATTTCTTTCTAGGCTTTTCTTTATACAAGCGAGTTTGCAATCAATTTCAGTATTTCTGTAATACCTGTCTTTGATATTTTAATGGCAAACAGCGGCTGGCGACAGCTCCAATTCTGACATTGCCATCAGGATTAGGAGGGTTCACTATCTACAGTGATGCCTCAGGGAAGGGTTTGGATTGTGTCTTGCAGCAGCATGGGAAGGTGATTACCTATGCTTCTAGGCAGTTACGTTCCTATGAGAAGAACTATCCTACCTACGACATAGAGTTGGCAGTAGTTATTTTTGCTTTAAAGTTATGGAAACACTATTTATATGGAGAGTGGATGGAGATCTTTATAAATCATAAGAGCTTGAAGTATGTGTTTACACAGAAGGAGCTCAACATGAGCCAGCGCAGATGGTTGGAGTTGATGAAGGACTTCGACATTTATTTGCAGTATCACCCAGGGAAGGCTAACATGGTTGTCGATGCCTTGAGTAGGTATCCGACAGCCATGTGGTTGACAGTGGATCGTCACTTGCTAGCAGATTTGGAGAGCCTGGGGATCGAGGTGAATGTGCCAGGAGTTGAGATGGAGATGTGGGGCCTTCAGATTCAGTCGGACATGATGGAGAGAATCAAGTCGACTCTGTTCGACGATGTTGCTTTACGGTATATCCGAGAGCAGGTTCGAGCAGGACTGGTAAATGATGAGTTTATTCTTGCAGAGGATGGCACATTGAGGTACGGTTCCAGACTGTGTGTGCCCAGCGGAGAGCTTCAGGAGAAGGTCATACAGGAGGCCCACCGTTCTCAGTACTCTATACATCTGTCACGCACCGCTTCCGTAGGAGCGATCGTCCTCGCTAAGGCATGATGCCGCTCGAGCCTAGATTGCGCTCGTGCAAGGCGGGTTCCATAACGGCCGATTCCAGCAGCTGCGACGGGGTCGTCGCACAGAAGTCCCATGCAGAGACATTGAATAATATCAGCAGAAATTAGAACAAACACAAGTTATTCAAAAGAAGCACTTTATTGATATTGAAACATAGATTACAATGGGGCGCAAGGCCAAGATTACAAGTCTCTTAAGCTCACTCAAACTCACATTACAAGTTCACTCAGCTCTCTCTCTTATCTCTCAATTACAAGTCTTGAGCCAGCAGAAGCTTCGGAATGCGACGTCCATACATTATGTCCCGTATAAGTTTTTACTCCATGCGGCCACACGCTTCGAATCGCCAAGGAACTCCGTACCTCGACGCATCCAAGCGAGCTCCGTGCCACGAGCTTCTACCTGTGCCTGCACATAAAAACCATATGGGTGTCAGTACTCAACTGTACTGGTGGAATGAGCTCTTCGCCCACCCATACAAACCCAACACGTTTGATTTACTTTGTGCAACATAGTCACTTCTTATCGATTGTCTTTCTAGTCTTACCTTAGGATCAGTTTTAAGACCGACGCCTTGCCTGTTTTGTGTCTTTAGACCATCTCATGCTTGCAAGTAGAATGTTAACATCATACCTTGCCTCAAGACCCTTCTCGTGCCAACAACGTTAACCTATCGAGTCGTGTTTGCCTTACGGCTTAAAATCAGAGACACAACTACGCGATAAGGCTCTATTTCTGTGTGACCGTGCTACAAACCCTTACTGAGGCCGTGCCTCGCAACCCAGTGAGACTTAACCATATTGCCGCGTCGCGGCCCTTGTCGCCTAGCGGCCTTTACTACTTTGACCACCAACTGACCAAATCGAGACTTGTGAACTTAGTGTCACTTGACCAACTTGCCTTACGGCGATTCCTGACTTAAACTTGAACAACACAAACCCAACTTTTGTAACTCACATGTCAACACTTGAGACTCGACGCCACATCTCGTGCTGAAGCACGACGCCTATGTTGAAACCCAATCTTAGGCCTAAACTCTAACTGTACACACCTTCAACTCAACTCAATCCAAAGGAATACACGCGGATAGACACTACTTGTCGACATCTATATGAACTTGGCCACTAGCATCACAAGCTATACCTTGACGTATAGTTTTGTTAATCGGGATCCTTTCGACGCAAGTAACTAGCTCCGTCGTAAGTCCCCGCTTAACCTGTGCTGAAACCTTATGCACGACTATACCATGTTTCCTTCTAGGCCGAGTCTGTCCCATAGCCAAGGGTTGCCGCTCGAGGATTCATCGCCCTTGTCGACAAGTTGTCAAATGACCATGCAAGACTCGACACAAACTAACGTCTCACACAGTCATTCCTCTACCAAAACCCAGACTTCTATCCTTGAGACCCCTCGACGACCCACGGTCACGAGCATTCCTTCCTTGAGACCCCTCGATGACCCACGGTCGCGAGCATTTTCTTCCTTGTTACCCTATCATTCGGTTCAACTCATGAATGCCTATTTGATATCCCTTTCTCAAAACTCACTTTGAATCACTTATAGTACTTGCCTTAAACACTAAGTCCGTGCATCGTGCCTTAAGCCAATCGTGCTCTACGCGACGCTGTCGCCCAAGCCCTACCTCATATGACGGGCCTTAGGATCGTGGGACTATTTAACTTGACAACCGCAGAATGAGCGGGACAGCACTTGGCATGACTTAGGTCGACCGGCATAACTTTGCCTAACTTACTCAAGCCTACAACTTAACCCAAGGGACGAGCAAAGGCTATACAAAGCCTTGTATTACAGAAGCGTGCATGCTTTATGAAGCATTCATGCGGGCGACGCCTATGACTTAGGCTAACTCTTAGCTTTTGTACCGAAGGCCAACTTTTCTTCTCCCAAGCCACGGGACGAAGGACCGAGTGTCATTTTCAAATCACACCGTGCACCAACTCTAAGCCGACCATTGGACCTTTTTCCATGTTCTAACTCATTTTGACCCGTCGAAATTATTCCCTTAGCTATGTGGTTTCGTCTCTTTTATTATCAAGCCTATTGTGCAAGTTGAAAACACACGATTTATTATGTGAAAGCTATGATGAGGCAAGTTCACCAAAACTACCCCACCTGAGCGAGCGGTCGCCTTGACCGAGCGATGTCTCCGAGTAGCCGTTGCAAGGCTAAGTCCGAACGTCGTCGGCGTTTCGATTCCTCCGATTGACTGAGCGGGACGGGATACTACAACATCTAGGTGCCAACAAGATGTATAGGGATCTGAGGGAGCATGTTTGGTGGTATGAGATGAAGTGGGAGATAGTTCGCATCGTAGCTAGATGTTTGGTCTGTCAGCAGGTAAAGGCAGAGAGGCAGAGGCCAAGAGGTTTGTTGCATCCATTGCCCATTCCAGAGTGGAAGTGGGAGCATATTACGATGGACTTTGTTTTGGTACTGCTGCGTACACCAGGAGGGAAAGATGCGATTTGGGTCATCGTAGACAAGTTGACCAAATCGGCTCTTTTTTTTTCATTTAAAGTAGGTTTGTCTACTGAGAAGCTAGCAGAGATGTATATACGGCAGATTGTCAGGATACATGGAGTTTTGGTGAGCATTGCCTCGGATCGGAATAGTTGCTTTACTTCCTATTTCTGGCGGAGTCTGCAACTTAGCTTGGGCACTCAGCTCAAGTTCAGTACTCATACCAACCTCAGACGGACGGACAGTCAGAGAGTACTATTCAGACACTCGAGGACATGTTGCGGACTTATGTCATAGATTTTGGAGGATCCTGGGAGGATCGCCTGCACTTAGTGGAGTTTGTATACAACAATAGTTTTCAGGCCAGCTTTGAGATGTCACCATTCGAGGCACTGTACGGGCGTAGATGTCGTACACCCTTGTCTTGGGATGACGTTAGAGAACGAGCTTTATTGGGACCTGAGATAGTTATGGATGCAGCCGAGATGGTGAAGCTCATCAGAGATCGACTTCGCGTGGCACCGGACAGACATCGGCATTGAGCCGATAGCTACCACAGACCTTTAGAGTTTATGGTACAACTTAGAGATAGAATTAGAATTAGGAGTTGTTTGTTGTGATTTTGTTTAATCATGTTTGATTATTTAGAAATTTGAGCCTTGTTTGTGCTAGGTTGAAGACTTGGTTTTCTTGAGGATCTCTCCGACACGTGGTACTATACGCTTCGATGGAGGTGGAAAGCTTAGCCCGCGTTTCATCGGACCTTTCGTTATCAGCTGGAGAGTCGGTGACGTATCATACAGGATAGACTTGCCACCTACAATAGAGGAAGTTCACAACGTATTTCACGTGTCGCAGTTGAGATAGTATGTGGCAGATCCTAGCCATGTACTCGATAATTTCGAGATTGAGGTGGGACCTACTCTTAGCTATCCAGAACAGCCTGTGGAGATTTTGGATAGACGAGAGAAGGTGATGAGGAACCAGTCGATACCCTTGTTTCCGTCGTATGGAGGCATCATTCTTCAGAAGAATCCACCTGGGAGCGGGAGGATGAGATGCACGAGCGATACCCTTATCTATTTGGACCTTGAGGTATGATTTTCTATCCTTCTCATCAGTTTAGTTTTGTCTTTAATTTCGAGGATGAAATTCTTTTAAGGAGGGTAGATTTGTCACTACCACATTTTAGCTTGAGGGTATTTTGGTCATTATGATTTTTTTAATTATTTTATTATTATTGCATTAGTGTTTGTGATTTTTGACTTTTGCTAGTTGAGACCATAGAGACTAGCCTATTGTTTGACCATGACTTTGGTGACTTAGTTAGCATGGTAGAATGGTGTTGGACCCTAATCTAACTCAAGTTGACTCAAGTTGACTTGGGTTCATGGAGAGATTGGGTGCTATGTGTTGATTGGGCTATTAGCTAGAAGGTTGAGACAACTAGCTAGTGCATTAGGCCCATGACCCATTTCCTAAGAAATCCTAACCCTAATCTCATGTGGCCGGCCTCTATAGCAGCCATATGGAGACCTAAACTTTCCTATATAATGTCTCTTATTAGTCACTTGCCTCTTTTAGAAATCTCCCTTTTGGAAACCCTAATATTTCTTCCCCAAATTATCAAATCTCACCATTTCTCCACCAAATTGATCCCACTCACTTGCATTTGGATTCATTTCTGGAATAGGGGTTGAAGGAAGCTTGCTTGCATAGATTGGAGCTCATTTGGCCATTGCTATTGGAAGAGAACTTCTTATTTTGGGGCTTTTGATTGAAATCTACTCTCAATAGGTAAATCCTATCAAAACCCTTCAAATCTCTGATTTCTTTCCATAGATGTATCCATCTAGGTGTCCCCTAGCCGTAGAGTGAGTTTGGTAGGAATTGGTATTGTTTTGATGTGCATATCGGGCACGTATTAGTGTCCTAGTGTGTGTGTTTGAAGAAATGCCTTAATGAAAGTTTTATTCTTATTTTCTGCAAATAATTACATGAATTTGTATCCCTTGGCATGCTGATCTCATATCTACATCTCTGAGCACATTTTCGTGCTGTATCCGTGTCCAAAATAGACACGAATATGTTCCTACACGACCCGGTGTTGTGTCCTGGTCCTCGAGGCATGCAGCGGACATGACACGCAAGGAGAAGAGATGAAACTCGAGTGTATCGTGGATGTCTCGGACACAAAAATATGAGAGCACTGGGTTTACACTGCGAATATGCGTGTATGTATTCGCGTCTGATACGTGTGTCGTATCGTACGAATACGTATCGTGGATATCTCGTGTCGTGTCGATTGTGTAGCCCTATATGGACTACGTGTGGATACGAGCACGAGATGTGTCGTGACTCGTGTCGTGTCCACAAGCTCACGAACTCGTCGTACGAGACAGTTCTGTGCAGATTTGTGTCTGTGTGATTAATTCATGTTTGGATACCTCGTGTCCAGTTTTATGGACACGAAAAGACCCTTGGACACGAATACATATGTATACATGCTGACACACACTAATTTGATGTTTTTAGGATTTGCATATGTAATTTAGGGTTTGTGTTCGGGTTTTGAAATATTCTGATACCTTTGCATAAACTGTTTTATTTACGTTTTAATGTTTAATTTAATGATTTGTAAAAATTTTAACATATATTATTATCTGTGATGGCATGTTTAATATTTGGGATTATGTGTGTTCGATTTTGAGGCATGATGAGGTTCATGTGTGTATTGATGTTTGATACATAAGTAAACTGAGAACTGGGTATGCACTAACTAAGAATGGGTTATGCACTACTAAGTTGAGGTTATATATATTGCATACCTGAGATTAAAACCCTCTTTATACCTGTCTGTACACTAGACACTAGACCACCTTGACACACTCACCCTTCATTTACTGCTACACTTATTCACCTCATGATACACTTGACACATTGATAACAGA
>JANAVB010009105.1:0-37540 GCA_029216955.1 Iris pallida | reverse complement strand
TATGGGCGCCAGGACCATGAGTGGGTTTCTTCTTTCACCGCTCTGATATCTTCTATTTTGTACTTGGCGTTTAGCCACCGGCACTTGTTTAGCCGCAGTTCTGAACACTAGTTTTCTTTACATAATTGTAATTAAATCAGACTGCAGCTGACTATAGTTATGTACTATTGACTCTCGAACTAGCTCATCATTTTGTATAGCTAGACTCATGAATCATTCTGATGAAGCGTCGGGACGCCTTACTGCTTTGTCTTATATGATCATTATTTACTACTTTTTTTTATTTTGATGATGACATAGATGCTCTGTGGGCCATAGGAGACCTGATTGTAGCATGCACCCCCTAGTCTCTGACAGCCACGATCGCCGTATGACGTTTATATACCTCATACGGTGTAGCTGGCCTAGTCCGTCTCATATTCCGGTACTGGGGCGTGACATAACAGGTTGATACCTCAACTATTATTTTTTTCAACTTGATACCTAATTTTTCAAAAAACCCCAAAACGTCCTTATTCCTTCCCTCTTCCCTTTTCCCTCCCCCCCTCCCCCACTCCGGCCACCCCCTCCCTCCCGCTCCGCCTCCCCTCCGGCAACCCCCCTCTCCCGCATCCGGCCAACCCCCCTACCCCCACCGCAGCCGGCCGCCGCCGCCGCTGCGGCGGCGGCCGGCTGCGGTGGGGAGGGGGGTTGGCCGGATGCGGGAGAGGGGGGTTGCCGGAGGGGAGGCGGAGCGGGAGGGAGGGGTGGCCGAGTGGGGGAGGGGGGGGGGGGTTTGGGGAGGGAGGGTGTTGGGGGGAGGGGGGTAATTTTAATGTTTGAGCAGGGGTATTTTCGTCCCAAATTTTTTTGGGTATCAACTTTTACAAAAAAAATTTAGGATATCAAGTTGAAAAAGCGGAATAGTTGAGGGTAGCAAAGTACAATTAAGCCTAATTTATTTCTTGGTGTTATAGCTAAATTATGCTATATCTCCACCTGTAAACCATTAAATCCAGTGGCTATATAGTCGTCACACTTAAATTTTGCCAACGGTACACTATAATAGGAAAGGAAAAAAAAAGTGAGGTCCAAGTTGATGATGATTCAGAGACCGATGAGTAGCAGTTTATAAAGGAAGCTTAATTTCTTTTTTTAATGTTTATTTATTTATTTTTTGCACTATTGGAAAAAAGGAAATAGTTTTAAAGCAAGTGTAGTGTTTAAGACATTCATGGCCTCTTATAACACTTGATATGATACGTGATGGAATTCAAATCAAAGTTTATCCATGAATGATATTAGACATGCCCCATGTGATATAAAAATGTGTTGTTATTAGCACTACTAAAATATTATCCTGTTAATTTTCTATCATTCTAATTATAAATGTATATATATGCATTAAATAAGACATTAATTTGTGCATGGATGGAGGAATGAGTGCATGAAGATATTTTAGGAGTGCCAATAATGTTAATACATGAACAAATTTAGAATTTGAATGTTAAAAATTAAAGAGGAGTGCATGATGATATTTTAGGAGTGACAATAGATGTTCTATAAAAATTGTTGGATCTTCCTTACTATGCTTTTTATATAATATCTTTTAGAGAAATGCTAAGTTCACCGTCCTTTGGACGTGATCGTTCACGTGACGGCCAGCCATTAGCTCTCTGGTCGAAGGTGGACAAAAGCTAGCAGGGGAGGCCAGTAGCTGGCTGCTACGTCGTTGCAGGTCAGTACGATCACCCCTGAGACATGTCAAATATCATGTTCTATCTTTTTATATTGTTATCAAACTTGTGAATGTTCTAGTGTAATTATTGCTCTCACTTTCCCATTAACCGCAATGACACTTGTATCGAGACTAATGAAAATTATCATAATGCTGGATCATTTGATCTTTAATGACGATCAACTATCTTTTTAACTAAGGCCCATAACCAAGAAAAATTAGTAAGATTTCGGAAGCAGATTTATGTTTGCAAAATCTATGCATCAAATATCTTGCTTCTATAAAATAGTAAATGTACCTATTTTGCATTATAATAACGTATAATAAGATATTATTCAATTATAGTCAAATATTTTTTCTAACTCATGTGGTTAAGATGTGAGGTATTTTTCTTGTTTGGTTGAGTTCAATCATGTTGACAAATTTAAACTTTTTCAATAATTTTGTACACAATTTTTTTTTTAAATAAATTGGACCATGATATACATACGGATTAGACGGCTCAAAAGTGAGCCGTTTTGAAGCCTTATTTTATAGTAATACATATGGATCACACTTATTGTAGGTGTTATTTTTAAAATAATCAGTAGGACCCACATATTTATAGAAAAATAATATGTTTTGTACACGAGTTTTGAAAAAAAACATATATGCTTCCAATAATTCATGCTTAGTAATGTTCACTTTAATTGTAGTTAATATTAATTATAAGCAAAAAAAAGTTAATTAGCTCAACATGTTTTTTTTTTTTTTTGCGGGTTCGACGTAACGTACAAATTTTGTGCACGTTGCGTCCATGCCATTTGGGTCCGCTGTCAACAATTGGCACACACCCACACCAACATATCTGCTTACGAGAATTCCTGCCTGATTCACTTAATTGTAATTAATGTTAATTACAAGCAAGAAAAAAGAGTGAGTTAGCTTAACAATTATTTTTTTTGCGAATTTTGACGTAACACACGAGACTTTATATAGTTTTGCTGCATGTCATTTGGATCTACTGTTTCCAATTGTCACACACACATATTTTTTACAGTTCGATTTCGAGACCGTCCGTCTAGCCAAAAAAATTTATCTTATCTTGCTTACCCTAAGAGCCAGCTTAGTTCGATTAAATTTATATAGAAATCCTGAACAACTATATTAATTTAGAAGATTATCTTCATATATATATGATATTGCTGCCCTCATGGCGCAAGGGGTGCACTCGGACGGTTGGGTCGGGCTTGAGTTCAACCCGAACCCAACCCGATGAATGATAATTCTAGCCTGTGCCAAGCCCAACCCGACCTCGGTTCAACATATGAAGCCCATGATCGAGCCCGGAGGAAGCTCGGGTTGGGTCGGGTCCATCGGATTTATCGGACTCTAATATAATATTTAAAATAATTTTAAATAAGATTAATATTAATCATGTAATCAAATTACAATTAAGCACCAACCATTACAAAATACAAACTAACATAAAATTTAGAAGGAGTTGAAGAGTTTGGGTTGATAAATTTAGGATTTAAATTTTTTATTTAAAAAGTATGAAACAATGTGTGTGTATATATATATATATATATATATATATATATATATATATATATAATATATATATATATTATATATATATATATATAGATATGCAATGGATCTATAAAAAACCTTTTAATGGCGGCGCTAGGGTTTGTGCAACGAAGAGAAGACTTTGGGGTAGGGCCGCCGGACACCGGCCAAAGGGCCCCCGGCGTAGCGGAAGACGAGCAAGCAGACGCGGGTGCGAGAGAGATTGCCGGGGGATGGACAACGGTGGGAGCGGAGGAGGAGGAACAAACGGACGCCTTCTGGAGATCGTAGAGAAGACCAAGGAGTGTTGGATCAGAGGGGGCGGCTTCAGGGGATGAGGACATGGCCGATGTCGAACAGGAAAGGGATGCAGGAGGAGGTCCTTGCCGCGTCGAGAACCACAACACCCGAAGCAGTGGCGGGTTCAGGGAGATGGGGAGGTACTGGGAAAGGGACGGAGAGAAGTATGGAGACAGGTGGTAGAGAACATACAAAGATACTGGTCGACGGATGACAACCAGATGGCGCCATCTCGACCAGTAACCTGGGCGGACCTATGCAAATCGTCCTTAATACAGGAGGAGACGTCGTTGCAATACGTGGAACCCAAGATCGTTGATGGAAGAAAGTGGTAGAGATCACAGGGTGTAATGCTCCGCTCCGCCTTAGTGGAACGCCGATTCAAACGGCAAGTACAACGACTCAAACGAGCCGTCGACCCGAAGAGAGTTGGCATCGACCTGATGAAGAATCGATGCAAGCTTACATTGGCCCGTCAAGATGAATCCAGACTTAGACTTTCAAAGGCGCGCTCGGAGTATCGCTCGGCCGATGCGAACATCGCTAAGGTGGGTGGCTCCGATGAACCCGTCTGTGCTTAGCCTAGACACATAATAATACGGACACTATCACTGAAATCGCTAGCGATAACACTGCGCATGCTAGTAAATGACCCAACGCACCTAGCTAAGGGATTAATCCCATCTTGATGCTTGTATAGAATATGGAAAGAAACGTAGAAAATACGAGAACTCTCGCACCGTGCTCCACGCTCGTGCTAAGGCACAAGCTTACGTTCAAGTCCCTATGCGTTCAACAATGAAACAATGAATGGTTTACAACAATAAAACGGGAAAACTACAACATAGTCGCTCCAAGTAGAGTTTAGCAACATTGAAAGGCTATGGGACCGATGGGTCGCCAAGGCGACTTCCGCACGGGAAGTTGCATAATGTATAAATGAAGAATGAACGAATAAACAAGTGAATGAATGAATCAACGAAAGGATGAATACGAAATTGAATCAATGAACGAATGGACAAGTGAAAGAAAGAATGAAGAAATGAATAAGATAAGAAGGAAAGGAATGGTTAGCGACAGGTATGACGGACACGTGCAACGGGGCTCGCTACCCGCGCTGCACGGACGCCAACCTGGTCGATAACGCATTGTGGCTATGGGTTAGCCTATGACAAGTTAAACAAAATGGTCGTGGACAAACGGCACGAGCGAGGGGTGGCGAATGCTGTGACCGTAAAGAAAAAGGGATTCCGCGGCATGATTAAATGGGGGATATGCCGGCCTAGGCGGAATCAAAATATGGCTTACGGGCTGCCTGGGTGCGGACTCGGCCACCCGGGGACGTAAGTGCAGGAGTATTTCAAGAGACTAACGGGGTGTGTGCCAGTCCTCACCCTATGCTAGTTGAGAAATACCACGGCTTGGATGTCCAAAATGGCTTGTGATGCCAGCGACCGATGCATATAGAGTTAAGTGGGCTTTGCTGGTGGCAATCCACGTGCAAGTTCTTGCATTGAAATCAAAGTAGTCTAAGTTAACTAAATAAAGTGCCTTCTGAACAGGCTTGAATATGACACACCAAATGATCGAGAGTACTTCGGCAAAGGAAATACGCCTACGACGCGTTAGAATCTAAGGCAGGAACACGCCATTGGCATTGAATGTTTACGTGAATCATGTAGAGTTGAGAATATAGAATTGTTGACTAACTTGGTTTACATTGAACAGGGAAGGCCGGACGGTAAGTATGGGTAAGTCATGCATGTATTTCCATGCGACACTTGAAATTGGCAATACGAGATAAGTTATGAAATGCATGAAACTGATCCTAAGGCAAGATTAGAAAGACAATGAATGATAGACGGTGCACGAAAGTAAATGGAACGTGTTTGGTAATGATAGCATTGTGGGCGAGCTAGCCTCCCCACCAGTGCATAACAATGTACTGATAACCCCACAGTCTGCTTGCAGGATGCAGGAGACGCCGGCGGGTACGGAGCTTCCATCGAACGTGCTAAGGCGCGGAGCTATCTCTAGAGCCTTGGAACGTTGCAAAACTGAAGCACCCTATACAGGACATAATGTATCGGAACATCGCCATGAATCATTCCATGTTGTAAGCCACTTGGCACGCCTTTTATGTTTCAGAGAGAGTTTGAGCGATTTGTAATATCGGCCTAGCGCCGCTTGTAAACTTCTTGAATATCAATAAGAGATTGAATTCGCTTCAAATTTGTGTTTATTTACTTTCCGCTGCAAATGGGGACACTCTGTGCGACTCTGTGGCCTAGCTCAAAACGGCCGTTTCTGGACTTGGCCTTGCACGGGCGCAACCTAGGCCCTGCGGCATCACACCTTAGCGAGGACGATCGCTCCTGCGGGAGCGGGGCGTGACACAGGGGATGATCTGGAGGAAACTCTGGAGTATTGGAAGAATACATTGGTACTATACGTGATGGGGAGTCGTCCGTTCTACGGACAAATCAAAGCTTTTGCACAAAGGCTTTGGCATCCGAAAGGAGCAATGGAAATATTCTTCGGAAAACGGGTTCTATTTTGTTAAATTTGCATTGGAGGAGGATTTGGATAGGGTACTGGAAGGAGGACCCTGGACGTTTGATGGACGTCTAATAGTGCTCAAGAGATGGCGGCCTGAGATAAACTTTGAGAAGGATCGATTGACTACGGTCCCCATCTGGATCCGCTTGCCATGGCTGTCTCCGCAATTGTGGAGTATCCCTTCAATAATGAAAATAGCAAGCATGGTAGGCAATCCCCTCCGCACTGATATTCCGACGGCACGAAGGCAGAGATTGTCATATGCACGGGTTTTCGTGGAAATCACGGCTACGGACTCGTTACCTCGAAAATTGATATGGTGCTCCCCAATGGAACCTGGCAGGAACAAGAAATGAGTACGAGTGGGTGCCCACTTCGTGCACCAAATGCAACTGCTTTGGCCATACTCAGGATCAATGTAGGGAAGTTGAGGAATCTCTGGAGACTAAAGCTAATGAAGAAGGAAATGGTATGAACCCAAGATCCGCATCATATTACTGAAGAGACAATAGGGGATCACATGAATACTGATAATAGGCAGGAAAAAATGAGATCTCTCAACTGAATCAGATGCAGGAACAGGTCCAGGACGAGGATGGAATCGACGCCATCGGTTCTACACAACTCCTTGTAGGGAGTACAGGTACTGTTCTGGGCAAGAGGGCCGTCCCGGAGGCAGCCAAAGACAGCGCGATGACATCTAGCCAAGCCATGGTACTATACAGACAAGGTGATGTACAGGACCCGGATCAGAACAGAGGGGCGACATCCAATATAGAAGGTGATGGTGATGATCACAGGAGGAAGGAGTATTAGCTAAAGCTGCAAAATTTACACATCATATGGAGGGTACTAGTTCGTCCGTATTGACAGGAGCTAATGAACACGGCATCAGTGTTGTGCAGAAGGAGGGGGAGGACCCCATAACCAGGCTAACCCAGATGGGTCGAGACTCTTAGGGGTCCCAATGCGGATCAGACAAGTAGTGGTGACGTTCAGAGGCAAAAGCAACAGAGTAATGCGACTCTCCCACAACGTCCTAGGGAGAGTACGAGACTTCTGAAGGACAACCAACCATCTCAATATTAATGACGATCCTTACGTGGAACGTGAGGGGGGCGAACTCCATTGGTAGGTGGAGAGAGATTAGGGATAAATACAAAAGTACAGATGTACGATTGTATCGATCCTAGAGAGTAAAATCAAATCTGTTGACATTATTAGTAGAAGACTAATGCCTCATTGGGATACGCAGCATAATCTCGGGCTAGGTGGAGTGGCGCGTATTTTGGATGTTGTGGGATACGCGGGATTGGAAGGGTGACGTGAAGTTGCTTTCTGAGCAGATGATTGCCATAGTATTCACTAACAAAGGGGGTTTCCAGATGGTGGTTTGTGCAATCTACGGTAATAATGATCGTAGACGGAGGTTCGAGTTATGGCAGGATATCATCAAGTTAGCGGTAGAGATAGGAGATTCCATGCCATTGTTACTTTGTGGGGACTTCAACGCCATGCTGTATGCGTCGGAGAAGATTGGGGGTCGCCGTGTACCGGAGCCAATCCTCGAAGATTTTCGAAACTGCTTTTGAAGTCGGGGCTTATGTGCTTATCAAGGACAGGTCAATCTGGTCTTGGAATAACAGTTCTGCTGTCAATCGCGTGGTTTGCCAACTTGACAGGGCATTGTGTAACAACAAATGGCTGGAGATTTTTCCAGGAGGACAGGCAGAGGGGATCCATGGTGGTACGAGTGATCACGCTCCCATTGTTATCCGCCTTGTCCCGGATACACAAGTTAGGCGACGCCCGTTCAGATATTGCAATGCTTGGCCGTTGATTGAGGGGTACAATGAAGCAATTGCGCGGGGATGTGCTCATCCGTTGAGTGCAACGCGCAGTTCATATTTGTCCAGCGGCTGAAGCACATCAAGCAAGAGCTCAAGATATAATAGGTACCGGCCGAAGTCCAGTTTGAAGGAACAGGAGCGGTTACTCCTAGAAGTCCAGGATCATCTTCAGGTGCACCCTTGGATAATGACGCGGCAAAGAGAGAGATTGAACTGAAAGAGGAAGTTCGGAACTTCGTTTTCAGGAGGAATTGAAGCTCCAGCAGCAAGCCAAATGCAATTGGCTTAAGGATGGCGACTCATGTTCTAAATTTTTTTATGCTACTATCAAGGCGCGGAAGCACAGGAATTCTATGCACACCCTTCTGAATGCGGATGGTCAGGCAATTACCGATGAGGGATTGATACAGCAAGAAGCGGTTGCCTATTATACTGATTTATACAATCAGACCGAGTACAGGTCTTCTTTCCCAGAGTTAGTTTGCAAGCGGATTGTTACTCCAGCAGGAAATGCTATACTCAGGAAGAAAGTTTCGATGGAGGAGATAGAGCAGATTATCAAGAAGGCTGACCCACACAAGGCGCCAGGTCCAGATGGATTTAATGCGGCTTTCTTCAAGAAACACTGGGACTATTTGCAAGATAAAGTCCTACTTGTTGTGCAAGAATTCCTTCATACAGGTCGATTGTTGAAGGAAATGAACCATACGTTTGTGACGTTGATTCCGAAGAAAGAGGGCGCTACGGAGTTGGGAGATTTCAGGCCA
This sequence comes from Iris pallida, assembly GCA_029216955.1. Classification (NCBI taxonomy): domain Eukaryota; kingdom Viridiplantae; phylum Streptophyta; class Magnoliopsida; order Asparagales; family Iridaceae; genus Iris; species Iris pallida. The sequence continues at coordinate 28,793 of JANAVB010009105.1, read as the reverse complement.
ATTGCATGTTGTAACTATATTTATAAGATTATTTCTCACCTTTTGTGCAATCGAATGCAGGCTATAATGCAGGAACTCATCTCACCCAACCAGACTGCATTTATCAAAGGACGATCGATCGCGGAGAACTGTCTTCTTGCACACGAACTGGTGCAGGACTTCAATAAGGCGGGCGACAGGAAGGGGTGTATTAAGATGGACTTGCGGAAGGCTTATGATATGGTTAACAGAGAGTTTGTGTGTGAGATATTGCGTAGCATGGGTTTTGATCAATGGTGGACTGAACGAATTCGAGAATGCATCACCACTCCGACGTTCTCAATTCTAGTAAAGGGACAACCGCATGGATACTTCTCCAGCAATCGGGGCTTGCGACAAGGTGATCCTTTGTCACCATACCTCTTTATTATTGTGATGGAATATTACACTTGTCTGATGGATCTCGCGGTGCACCGGAAAAGATTAACGCCGCTATTTCCGACGAGTTTTGCCATGCGTGTCTCATCTTATATATGCTGATGATTTGCTTGTTTTTATTGAGCCATCACCCATGTCCATTAACACTCTAAACGACATACATGAGGAGTTTGGTGTTCTAGCAGGACTGCGACTGAACAAGGAGAAGAGTCAGGTTTATTTTAATAAGGACTGTCCTAATAAGGAAGTATGGTCGACAATATTAGGTATCGAACTGGGCCAATTGTCGATAAGATACCTCGGGATCCCTTTATCAATCAATTATGCGAATGCTGACGACTGCGCAGGTCTGATACAGTATGTACATTCCCGGCTTGAGGGTTGGCAGGCACAACTGCTCTCGTTCGGAGGGAGGCTGGAGTTGGTTCGATCTGTTATTTGGGCTATTGTTAATTATTGGTTGCAGGCTATTATAATACCAATAAACATCATCAAGCAGGTCGAAAAGTTGTGTGCAAACTTTGTGTGGCGAGGAGGGGTGCATACAATATCTTGGGAGGATCTTTGTCAGGAGAAAAGGAAGGCGGAGTTGGAATCAGATCTCTGAGAACACTTCGGGAGGTGGCTACACTTCGACTAGCGTGGCGGTTCGTGGAAGATAAATCGCTTTGGGCTAACTGGACGAGAAATAGGTATCTGCAGCAAAGTAATTTCTGGATAGCCCGAATCGATAACAATTATTCGGTAACCTTCAAAGTAATTTGCGACAATGCGACAGGCTCAAACAGTTCATTTCTCGGGTGATAGTAGATGGCCGGAGCACGCGTTTATGGGTTGATCCTTGGATTAATCACAGCAGTTTAATCGAGAAGTTCGGTTGGCCTATATATGAATTAGTAGGCTCTACTGAGATGGTCAGCGTCCTGATCCACAATGGGGAATGGGACACAATCAACAGAAGAGAGGGGCGGTGGCTTGCCGCTGAGTTGTAGGAGATCCAAATGGATAAGGAGGGGTTGGCGGATAGGTGGGAGTGGGATGGAATTCACACCGACAAATTCCCAACCGGTTGGGTATACGAGCAGATCCGAGAACGTCGGCCAGAAGTAGGATGGGCGGAGATTGTATGGACTAAGGGAGTGCCTAATAAAATGAAGCTATGTGCCTTCAAAGCTATCCAAAACCGACTTCTTACTAAAGATCGGTTGGCCAGGTTTGGTATTCAGATACAGAACAATTGGTGCATGCTGTGTGGGAACCCTAATAGTTTAGAGACGAGAGATCATTTATTCTTCATGTGTCCGTTCACTGATGAAATTTGGAGGAGAAGTCGCTACGCTTCGGGTGTTCGTGGTAGGAGTCAAGATGGATTGGTGAATATATTTGAGGAGGTCGGAGTGATGAAGGCTCAAGGTGCTGAACCTTATAGATGGGCGAGAATTAGGCTGCTATGTACAGTCTGGCATGTGTGGCGGGAAAGAAATCGACGATTATTTGAAGGCAAATCCAACTCTGTTAATATTATATTGCACGGGATAGAATATGATATCAAATGTATAGAGGGCATATGATGCTGGAGGGATGAAACTCGGTCACGAGATTATTGTACAGTTTGTTGGCTTTTATCAATAAGAAGTACCCATTCCTTCAATATATATATATATATATATATATATATATATATATATATATATATATATATATATATATGCAAATGACCTCTAGCCTAGTGGTGAAGAGAGATGCATGCGGCCCAAGTGGTCGGGAGTTCGAGCCCCAGTGGAGGCGAGTTCGTCACAAGTACCCATTGCTTCCAAAAAAAAAAAAAAAAAAAATATATATATATATATATATATATATATATATATATATATATATATATATATATATATATATATATGTCGGATTTCGGATTCTTTGGGTAACCCGACACATGAATCCGAGCCCAACCCGATTTTTGATCGGGTTAAAATATTTTAACCCGAACCCAAGTCCGAGTCCAAGCATCTTCAACCCTAATCCAATCAACGGGTTTATCCGATCGGACTCGGGTTTAGCCCGCCCAAGTTGCACCCCTAGGCGCACTGCTGGATGTAGTTGGATTTGATAGGTGGATAAGGTGTTAGATTGATTAATCAACACAGTTAATACTTATGTCAGTGTGAGTCACGCAAGCATCTCGTAAAGCACGATTCATATAATACACACATTACACACAACAAATTCATGGTTGTCCGTAATATAGTTTTTTAGGGGAAACTTTTTAACTTATTGCAAGCTCTTTCTACTATTTTTGAGATTGTTTATTCCACACGTGCAAGTTTTTCCATATTATATGCGATTTGTTTCGTCAGTGATAACTTTTTTTCAGATTTGTTTGAACCAGCGAATCCATCACTAAATTTTCTCGAACATGATCGAAATTCAAACTGGTTAGAAATGTAAATGGACGCCACTATTCAAGCTCGAATTCAGTTAGGGTGTATTTGATTGCAAGGTAGAAAATATATGGAAAAAAATTAATTTTATGGAAATATTTTCCTAAGAAAAAAATTCTATTGAATTTTAAAAAAAAAATTATGAAAAATTTAATTTGGATATTTAATTGTCATTATTTTCTACAGAAAATAGTTATTTTTATGAAAAATAATATTTTCTATGAGTTGGACAAGTTTAATTTTCCATCATTTTAGAAGAAAATATGAAAAATGATATTTTTTTAAAATAATTTCATGAAAAATATAATCTATCAAACACTACAAATTGTAAAAATTTGTGATGAAAATATTTTTCATAGAAAAAAAGCTCAATCAAACACAGCCTATTGATCTGCCCCCGCCCCTCCCCCATCGTCCACAAAAGAGAAAATAGCAATTTCGTCATTGTTTTGACATAAAGATTAGACTACTTTTATCTCTCAATTGTCTATTGTGCTCTAGAAGGTGCAGCCTAGAGTCCGAGAGAGATATAGCTTATTTTTTCCCCTCAATAATCTTACAAGAAGAGAAAATCAAGATTGAAAAAAAAAAATTCTTTGAGAATTGAAGTAGTAGAGGTGCTGGCTTGTGGGACTCCCAACTGACATGTACTTTTTCTGAAATTTTGTATGTCACATTGTTTACTTCATTGTTTCTATAAATTAAGCAAACTAATTTGGTTGCCAAGTTATCAAGCTTATAATCTTATAAAGGAAGAAGTCAATCTCAATACTATCTACTTATGTAGCCATAAATAATGATTATTTTCTATAACCTTTTTCATAAAACTATAAAATGTCTTCCTTAGATTTAAGTTAATGTACTTTTTGCTCCATAAATAATGATTATTTTCAATAAACTTTTTTATAAAACTATAAAATGTCCTCCTTAGATTTCAAGTTAATGTATTTTTGCTCCATAAATAATGATTATTTTCAATAACCTTTTTCATAAAACTATAAATGTCCTCCTTGGATTTCAAGTTAACGTATTGTTTTTGTTTCTATAATTCTAATAATACTTTTTTTTTCTTTCCTTTTTTAATTTTTTTTTGTGCAGACTCACAGTAGACCACGTTCATCAAGCCTATGATGTTGTGAGATCGTGGGTGGAACGGCCGCACGTACTCACAGCATTTCATCGTTGTTATTGCACCTCTGTCAACGTTTGTACACTCTTGTTCGTGCACGAGATGAGGGACGTCCACGGACCGTTCGCACCCACTCGAACGCACGCATAAGGCGAGGTAACGTCTCTAATTCCGTGCCCAAGTCGAGGTACATCTACGGACCGGTCGCACCCGCACGAACGCTCGCCTCGATGCGAGATAACGTGCACGGGTCCAGTGGACTTATGTCCAGGACTCAGAATATTATCGTGTTCATCATATCTCTGAAGCGTGGGATTGTGGATACCTCTAATTGTACGTTCCGCACAAGACTTCTCATCATCGTCTTATAGTTCTAATAATAGATATTTCTCCACTGAATTGTTGGATTATTCAATAATATGGGGCCACACATGTAAACTAATTGTGTTGGGCTATCTAAAAAATTAAGCCAAATTAAAGTGGTCTATTTAAAAATTGGCTTAAGGGTATAATTGTCATGGAATTAATGTGTAGATACCGGAGATAATTCTAATTTGATGAGGAGCCAAATTAGAAATATCAAAACATATAAATATATGTATTCATTAGGGTTATGGTCACCAACTTATACGACCACCAATGAGAAGTTTTCTCTTTTTCTCTTCTACATCCCCATCAACAGAAAGAGAGAGACAAAGGATTCGGATTCTTCTTTTTCATTAAGGGTCGTAGCAAATTGGAAGATCGAACCCCACAAAAGGACGACCGCTTCAAGATCCATCAAGCCTAGCAATGGATTCAGGTGCGCTTCCGCAATTTAATTTATGTTCTTCATCTCATGAATCGACGTGGCACAATAAATTTCTAACAAGTTGTATCAAAGCTACGACCAAATCCCTGAGATATATTCCCTGAGATATATTCATTGGGAGTCTATAAAAAAAGCCAAATCCCTGAGATATATTCATTGGGAGTCTATTTTTGTTCACTCATCAAGACTAGGTGGGATGTTCACCTCCCAATAGAAATATGACACGTGATTTTTTTATCCCACACAAACTATTTTATAAGTGGTTTTGTTCACCCACCAAAATAATTTTGTACCAAGTGTTATATTTCTATTGGAAGGTGAACATCCCACCTAGTTTTGATGGGTGAAAAAAAAAATGGACTGTGTATATATATTTGCTTGCAAGGAAAAGGTAGGGGTGCAACTCGGGCGGGTTGGGTCGGGCTTGAGTTCAACCCGAACCCAACCCGATGAATGATAATTCTAGCCTGTGCCCAAGCCCAACCCGGCCTCGGGTTCAACATATGAAGCCCAAGACCGAGCCCGGAGGAAGCTCGGGTTGGGTCGGGTCCATCGGGTTTATCGGACTCTAATATAATATTTAAAATAATTTTAAATAAGATTAATATTAATCATGTAATCAAATTACAATTAAGCACCAACCAGTACAAAATACAAACTAACATAAAATTTAGAAGGAGTTGAAGAGTTTGGGTTGATAAATTTAGGATTTAAATTTTTTATTTAAAAAGTATGAAACAATGTGTATATATATATATATATATATATATATATATATATATATATATATATATATATATAAGTTATATGTATATCGGGTTTCGGGTTTTTTGTGTAACCCGACACATGAATCCGAGTCCAATCCGATTATTGATCGGGTTGAAATATTTTAACCCGAACCCAAGTCCGAGCCCAAGCATCTTCAACTCTAACCCAACCCATTGACGAATTTATCCGATCGGACTCGGATTTAGCCCGTCCAAGTTGCACCCCTAAGGAAAAGGAAGAGCTTTGTTCACGCTCGCTCGGAAATAGTGTTTCCCATGGTCCATTCATTGCTTTGGATGGAAACCTTGACTTGCTTCTTATGTTGGAAGAGTGTCAATCAAAGAAGTTTCTTCTATGGTGGGGGCATCACACCCAATATGCAGCATGCTGATTAGGAATGATTCTCTAGAAGAAAATTTCTTCAAGGGAACCTTGTTTTGGACATAGAAGATGCATTTTAAGTTTAGGGGGCAAAAATGTCCACTAATGGTCATGTGTCATAAGTGTGCACCTAAAATGAAACGGTAGATTAACGGAGGGTAGTATAGTAGGTTGAAATGATAATAATACTGGCCTAGAGAGTAGACGAGTTGATCGACCGTCTTAGGCCTCTCAATAGACAAGGTCCAAAATAAGACAAGATTAGTAGATTACCTACTAGTCCAATTAATCATTGTAATAGAAAGACCCAAATATCCTCTAACGCATTTAAATAGTACTATATAGTAATGATTTTATTAGTAAGATGGTCCAAAGAGGACCTGCACTTACTTATATATAGTAAACTTTAGTAACAATATGACGGTAACTGTCACGAACCGTACCCGGATATACGGGTACGAATACGCGGGCCACGTCCAGCCTACGCCGTGGTATCGGCGGTAGAACGCTGTCAAGTATACTATACTAACTACAACATCTAAAGATCTATAACTAGAAATGTACTCATGTCACATCACGCAAACTAAGGAAGATAAGACAGAAAATAATAACAATATCACTAGAACAACTATAATCTACAAGGATCATAAGACAGGAAAATAAAGAATGAACAACAAACTAACTAAGGATAACTACTAGGCAACTCACATAGAAGAATAATGAGATCCACCTCAGCTAGCAACATCATGAAGTCCAAAATACTGAGGGCACAACTACTCCTAAAATTTTGTCAACATATCCAGTCAGGATGGAACGAGCACAAATCTCAAATAACAGTTCTAATTAGACGATATTGAAAATGTAGCAGTAAATAGAGAGAATATACAAGGAATCATGAAATGTACATGTGAGTATCATGGCAAGGTAAGCTGTAAATCTAGAGCTAGAACAAGGCAAGTAAAACTGATCATGGCATGTACAAGAATCAATAATCATCTGTCTAAGTGTGTGAGTACTAGTTTCAACATGTGGCCGGCTTGGGTCTGCACAAGGTCTACTGATCAGCCAATCCTACGTGGAGTGTAGGATTGGTAGCATTCAAGATCTACAAGAATAAACAAGGTGGATAATGACCACACATCTACACTAATACTCTCCTTTCCCGACTAGTATAATGGATCCAACCATGACACATCATGACACGCGATTCTCCGAGAGGGTAGCTAGCCTTCGCAGGAATCGTGTCTATACAATGCACAAGGAACTAGGAAGACTTGCACAAGATATACCAAGGAAAGCGAGGAATAACATCTCATGACGGGATCCAGAGAAATACCAATCCGTGTGAACAATGTGTCAAGAGAACAAGGGTATCTACACTAAATACAAGAAACATAAACGATATCATAAAACAGAAATATTATCAGAGAATGTACTCGCCTGTGATCTGGTGGAATATGTCAACTGGTCCAAGAACAGTGCCTCGAGGACCTATAGGTGGAAATACTGTATCAATATAAGGGTTTGGAAGTAAAACCAAGTCATACTAAGTCAAACTAGGTCAATCTAAGTCAAGGGTTGACTTACAGTTGACTTCTGGTCAACTGGTCAACTCTGGTCAACCCTAGGTCAACTCGGGTCAAACTTGACTAACGTTGACTAACAGTTGACTTTGGGTCAACTGGTCAACTCTGGTCAATTCTAATCAATTTTATGCTATGGTTGACTTCCGGTTGACTTTTGGTCAAAATAGTCAACCAAGGTCAAAACTAGTCTAACCTAGGTCAAATGTTGACTCTACTTCGACGTTCAGTCAAAGTAGTCAACCATGGTCAAACTGGGTCAAAGCTAGTCTCTACAAACATCTACAGGGTCAACACATTCAATTTCAGTGGTTGTGAAATCACTGGAATCGATGGATCTCAAATACCACAAAAGGAGAAAAAATATAATAATAGGATAAAAACCTACAGGTGTGGTCGGATGATAAAATAAATATTACCAACGTGTCCAGATTGGTCAAATCAGCTAGGATAGCCTGTCCAAAAGTCTAATTTGGACACAGGGGCAAAACGATAATTTCGGGCCAAAATGATGTCCGTCGTTGGACACACTTTGTACCGAAAGACGTGCCGAAATAAGAGTGCACAAAACCTAACAAATTATATGTCCAAGAATCTAGAATGATGATACTAACCCAACGGTATGTCCAAAATAGGATTCCGATGTGCCGATCTCAAAATGATACGTTGATGCGGACATTTGAAATCCGGTTTGCACGGAAATGCGTGTCAGAGCAAATGTCTTCAAAACTCATCAAATTATATGTCAACGAGGCCATAATGACGATACGAACTCAACGGTATGTCCAGAATTGGATTCCGATGAGCCGGCGTCAAAAAGTCCCGTTGACCCGGACTATGGGGCCCGCTTTGTACCGAAATGCGTGCCAGGGCCCACGTCCTCCAAATCTAACAAACTTTATATGTAAACATACCAGAACGACGCTACGAGTCTACTGGTGGTGTCAGGAATTGAATCCGGAGTCCCGGGTTCAAAAATGGAATTTTACAAGTGCAACACTAAGAATTCGAACGGCCAAATTTGACGTCGAATTCGACCGACCTAACAAGCTCAAACTGAAATGAAATCTAAAGGGGGCAGGAAGAGGGTTATACCAGCTGTGCATCGAAACTGACGGCGCGCAAAACGGAGCTGCGACGGCGGAGTTACGAGTCGACGAAGTTGGCATCGTAAAATTGTACACAATTAAACGGTCAACTTTGCGGCCAGATTTGATGTATCAAACGACAGAATTTACGGGTGAAATTTGACAGAGGTGAAGAGGGATATACCAAGATTGAGACGGAGTGAAGAAATCGTCGATCCAACGGTCGGATTTCCCGAAAAATGTGCACGAAATCGCTGTCCCGAAATGCAAATTCTGAAACTTTCTCCGCGCGCGCGTCGACGGAACTTCGTGAAAAATGCACGCATCGCCTCGATGGCGCGTCCCGGAGGATGGTGGCCGCCACAGGGAGGTCGCCCAGGGTTCGCCCAGCCATGTGGGGCTCGCCGACGGCACGGCAACCGCGACGGCGCGCGGCCGGCCGGCAGTGGCTGCTGCCGCGCGCGCCACTGCTGCTGCTGCTGCTGTGTTGCTGCGCTTGCGCGCAGCTGCTGCTCGTTGTTGCTGGCCGTGCGGGGGAGCGGCGGCTGCGAGCGGCGCAGCCCGACGACGGCGGAGGCACGGCGGGGGTGGCCGCGGTTATGAGGGTGGTGGTGGTTGTGATAAATGGTGATGGTGATGGTGCTATAATGGTGGTGGTGTTAGTGTTAGATGGTGGTGGTGTTAGAAGTGAAGAAGAAGAGAACATGGAGAAGGAGAACGAGTGTCACGACCCGCACCCGCTAAAAGGGCACGTGACGCGACAACGCCCAGCCCTCACCGGAAAAACGACGTGGAACGCTGTGTATTTTCTAGTCTGACAACAGTTTATATATATAACAAAACCTGTCGAGCATATAGTCAACTCCGAACGGAGGACAAGCAATGAATATATATAATGCTCAATCACAACTCTAAGACGAAAAGTAAAGACTGAAAGATAAAGACAACAAGACGAGAAAATATAATCTGTCAAGTCCAGAAACAAATAATATAAAAGTCCAGTCTCTAAGTACAGTCCAAATATAATACAGTCTCAAAAAGTAACTGGAGACAAAGTCCAGTACAAAGACCTACTCTAAACTATACAAGTGGTATGGTCTCGTCAGGCGGAGCTACGTCCTGCGGGACCAAGTCTAGGCCCACTACGTCGTCCGGACCGTAGTAGGTACTGCAATCTCCCTCGTCGAAATCTGTAATATTTTATCAACAGTCCAGTCAGGATGGAACGAGTACATATATCTCATAACAGATCTCAAGATAGAATAAAAGCTATAAGACTGTAAATAGAGCATATACAATGAATCATGGAGTGTACATGTATGTATCATGGCATGGTAAGCTGTAAAGCTAGAGCTAGAACAAGAAATAGAACGGGATCATGGCATGTACACAATCAAGGTAAGCTATATATCCAATGTGTGTGAGTAATAGTTTCAGCTTGTGATCGGCTTGGGAACCTGTCGAGAATCGGCCTGGCAAAGTCATAAGTGCGGTATATGACTCACACTGTTCAAGATAGCAAGGGGATATGATCACAGGCCTACGCTACTACTCCCCCTACCCCAACTGGTAGAATGGATCCAAACAGGACACGTCACTGCACGGGATTCTAATGAGAAGGTAGCTAGCCTTCTCTAGAATCAGTGACCATATATCGAGCAAGAGCTACAAGGGTGCTTGCACAATATATCCCAACCTAAGAAGGAGAAAACATCTCTCGTCGGGATCCAGAATACCAATCCGTGAGATCAATGTGTCGGGAATAAGCATATCAACACTAATTACATGAATCATAACAGTTATCATAAATTGGGAATAAGTATCAGAGAATGTACTCGCCTGTAAGATGATAAAATACGTCGACTGGAGCAACTGCAGTGTCTCGAGGACCTATAGAGAACAAGACGTATCAATACTAAGTTTAGGAAGTAAAGTTAAATCAACATAAACCTTATTTAGTCATTCTAGGTCAAGACATGTCTAGTCGGGTCAATCTTGGTCATGGGAGAACATTAGAAGTTAAACCGGATCAATCTAGGCCAAAAACTGACTTACCGTTGACTTTTGGTCAACGGGTCAATTCTGTTCAACTCTAGGTCAACTCTAGGTCAACCCTAGGTCACTGGTGACTAATAGTTTGACTTTTAGTCACTGCCCAAGTTAGATTGAATTTGGAACTAATTTGGGTAAAGAGTTGACTCATAGTTGACTTTTAGTCCAAAAAGTCAACCGTGGTCAACCGGGTCCAAGACTAGGTTTAGACGGCTAAATCTACTCATTACCAACCTATATAACCTATGTCGAAGTCCATCTTGGACTTCAAACTCAAATCTTGGCCGTGGGCCAATTCCCTAATTTACCCTTTTTAAGGGTAAATTTCTACTCTTGGCGATAATCTAGATAGCCTACCTACGCTACTTATTTTGACCCGATCTCCCTAGGGTAGTAGGGTACTATCCTATAGGTTCGTTATCTACCAAAATACTTAAGTAAAGTGGACGTTTAGTCCACCTTACGGCCCTTCGCAGAAATCTCGAATATTTCGAGATACGCACTGACACGGCGCGATACCGGCGCCCTACGACCCGATTTCCACCCGGGAGCTTACCCGCAAAATCTAAATCACATATTCTAGGCCTATGCCAAGTTTCGTCGCGATCCGACGCTCCGGGCTCAAATTCGCCCTCTAACTCGATTTCTAACTAAAACCCCTCGTTTTACCCTCGTTCTAAATCTCCCTTTTGACTCTCGATTCTAAATCTTCCTCTTCTCTACTTCTCCAATCTTCTTCTTCTTTCCTAATCCCTCTTCTTATTCCTTCTATTCTTCTTCACTTTTCCTTATTCCTCTAGTTTCCTTCTCTAATCTTCTAATCCTAAACTTTTTCTCATTCTCTCTTCTTCTAATTCTCTCATCTAAACTTCTCTATATAAACCTATATGTATCTATCTATATATATATACATATATACCAACTAGGGGGGTTTTGTAGTGTGCTAGGGGGGGGGGTTTGGACTGCAAGCTGCTGCTGCTGCCTGCACTTGCAGCTGCTGCTGCTGCCCTGCATACTGCAGGCTGCTGCTGCTGCTGCTGCTGCCAGCTGCTGCTTGCTGCTGCTGCAAGCTGCTGCTTGCTGCTGCTGCTCTACATCTCTTTCTCTCCTCCCTCTATACATATATACATATATATATTACTTCCCTATATTATATCTATCTATATATACTTATATATAACTCCATACATCTCTACACCTATACACCCACACACGTATACATATATACACACACACACATATACATATATATACAATATGCATATACATATATACACACACACTTATACATATATAATTAAACACACTCTCTCACACACAACCTCACACACACACCACCACTCTCATCCTCTCCTCTACCACTCTCTACACACCACACAAATACTACATACATATATATTCCTATATATATATCTAATACAACACATATATATATATATATATATATATATATATATATAATATATATATATATATATATATATATATATATACATATACATATATATACCATCACCTATAATTCCTCTAATCAACCACTTTAACTAGGATTCTAGGGAAAAACCTATAAAATAGGGCAAAGTGTAGAGATGATTCTCTACACTTAATGTGAATGACTAAAATTGAAGAGAGGAATTAATGAGGGTTTAAAGACAAACCTAAATGCTTGGAGAGAGCTTGGAAAAGAAAGGAATTTTTGTGGAAGGAGAAGACTTTGGTGTGAAGTAATGAAGGGAAGAGGGGGGGTTTTGCCATGGCCGGCCACCCATGTGTGGGCTATTGGGTTGGGATCCAATAGCCCACAACCCAATAACCTAAGTTTGGGTTCAATTTGAAATCGGGTTGGTTCGGTTCGATTCTAAACCACTAATTAAGCCTCTAAATGACTAATTAAGTCATGGAAAATAGGTTAAAGATTTCTAGCCTAATTATGATGGCATGTGGGCCAAACACAGCTAGTTTGTGGGTCCCACTAAGGTCCAGGCTACCCGGGTCTCCAATTTGGGTCCGAATTGGATAAAATTCAAACCGACTCAAATAAATTCCTAAAAATCATATAAAATCAAATAAAATTAAAAATATTAAACTTGAAAATGACAAAAATACCCCCAATTTGAAAAACTGGGGGTGACAAGGAGAGCAGGAAAATTAACATGAAGAATGAAAGGAAGGGGGGTTCCTGTCGGCTGAGAGTGGGGTGTGTGTGTTGCTAGTTTTAGGGAGAGAGAGGAGGGCAATAAGTGTGGTGTGTGTGTAGTATTTACATAGAGAGAGGGGGAGATATTTTAGAGAGAGAATAGAGAGAGGGAGATTTAATATATAAGTATATATATTTTATGGATATATGTGTATATAAGATATCTCTATACTGGCTTGGTAGCTGTTGTTGTAAGCAAACTCTACCAAGTGAAGGTGGTCCTCCCAAGATCCCCCGAAGTCCAAGACACAGGTGCGCAGCATATCCTCGAGGGTCTGAATCGTCCTCTCCGACTGCCCGTCTGTCTGGGGGTGATATGCTGTACTGAACTTGAGCGATGTGCCCAAGCTAAGCTGCAAACTCCGCCAGAAGTGGGAAGTGAATCGGCTGTCCCGATCCGAGACTATACTCACTGGCACCCCGTGTAATCGGACTATCTGCTGCACATACATCTCGGCCAACCTCTCCGTCGACAAACCCACTTTGAAAGGCAAAAAGTGGGCCGATTTGGTCAATCGATCAACAATGACCCAAATCGCATCCTTCCCTCCTGGAGAGCGCGGAAGCCCAGATACAAAGTCCATAGTGATATGCTCTCACTTCCACTCAGGAATGGGGAGTGGCTGGAGCAATCCACCGGATCTCTGCCTCCCGGCCTTCACCTACTGGCACACCAAACATCTCGACACGAACTGAGCCACCTCACGTTTCATGCCATACCACCAAACATGCTGTCTCAAGTCTCTATACATCTTGTTGGCTCCGGGATGCATAGAGTACTGAGAACGGTGTGCCTCCTGAAGAACCTCCTCCCGAAGTCCTCCGCTCGGCACGCACAATCTGGTACCATGCCTCAACGACCCATCCCCTGCTAAGGAGAACTCCTCCAACAGTCCTATCCGGACCTGCTCCCTGATGACTCTCAGAGCCTCATCCTCAAACTGAGCTGCTCTGACTCTGTCCATCAGCTCCGACTGCACCTGCAGACCCCACATCTGCGCCTCGAACCCAGGAAACTATCACCTCTATGCCCAAGCTCTCCAGATCTGCCAGAAGGTGACGATCCATCGTCAAACACATAGCCACGGGATACCTGCTCAAAGCATCCGCGACCACGTTGGCCTTCCCCGGATGGTACTGCAAGGATATATCAAAATCCTTCATCAGCTCTGACCATCGCCTCTGCCTCATATTCAGCTCCTTCTGGGTAAACACGTACTTCAAGCTCTTGTGATCTGTATAGATCTCAACTCGCTCTCCGTACAGATAGTGTTTCCACAGCTTCAAAGCAAAGATGACCGCTGCCAGCTCCAGATCGTGGGTAGGGTAATTCCTCTCATGAGGACGTAACTGCCTAGATGCATAGGCAATTACCTTCCCGTGCTGCTGAAGCACACAACCCAAACCCCGTCCTGAAGCATCACTGTAGATCGTATAACCACCAGATCCAGATGGCAGCGTCAAGATAGGAGCTGTAGTCAACCTCGCCTTCAACTCCTCGAAGGCGGCCTGGCACTCATCGGACCAAACAAACTCCTCGTCCTTCCTGGTAAGGCGGGTCATCGGCTGGGCAATCCTGGAAAAGTCCTGCACGAACCTCCGGTAGTAACCTGCCAGACCCAGAAAACTTCGAACCTCTGCTACTGAGCTCGGCGTCGACCAGGACTCCACTGCAGAAATCTTCTTTGGATCCACTGAAATCCCCTCGCCAGAGACAACATGGCCTAGGAACTCCACGCGATCCAAGAAGAACTCGCACTTGGACAGCTTCCCATACAGCTGCTCCCTCCTGAGGGTGTCCAACACAATCCTCAGGTGCTCCTCGTGCTCCTCTGGTGTCTTCGAATAGATGAGAATGTCATCAATGAAGACCACCACGAACTTGTCAAGGTACTGGTGAAATACCTTGTTCATCAAGTTCATGAATACCGCCGGGGCGTTGGTCAACCCAAACGGCATGACGGTATACTCATACTGGCCATAGCGGGTCCGAAAGGCAGTCTTCGGAATGTCATCCCGCTTCACCTTCAGCTGATGGTACCCGGTACGCAAGTCGATCTTCGAGAACACCCTCGCGCCGCTCAACTGGTCGAACAAGTCATCAATCCTCGGCAGAGGATACTTGTTCTTGATGGTAAGGTTGTTGAGCGCCCTGTAATCAATACACAGACGTACCGTCCATCCTTTAGATCGAATAAAGCCCTTGTCCTCCAGCTCGTCGACCTGCTTCTTCAGCTGCTAACTCAGTTGTTGATTCTATAGACGTGCTGGGAGATAGGCTCAGCGCCGGCACTAGATCTATAGAGAACTCAACATCACGATCTGGCGGCATCCCGGGCAGCTCCTCGGGAAAAACATCCAAGAACTCAGCAATGAGTGGATGTGGCAACACCGGCCCGCCAACAACGCTCCGCAGAATCCATCTCCCTGCTCCACAGCACCCCTGGTGAACTCATACTCCGGCTCTCCCGGCGGCCTAAACAGAATCCTGCCCCCTCTGCAGTCGATGCTAGCGTGGTGCGTGCTCAACCAATCCATACCGAGCACCACATCGTAACTCGGAAGTGGCATTACGAGCAGACACGCACTCAGCTCCCGGCCTCTCAAAGAAACTCTCCGCCCCTTGCAAACATTATTAACTAGGATGATGCCATTCCCAGTCATAATCTTGCAAGTCCTACCCAGATATTCAGCAATAATATTGTGCCTAAGAGCAAAAGAAACAGACACAAAACTGTGCGTAGCACCAGAATCAAATAAGGCCAAAGCTGGAAAAGAATCGAGCAGAATAGAACCTGCGACAACATCCGCAATAGGCTCCACCTCCTCGGCTGCAAGAGTAAAGGCTCTACCCTGACCACCCCTCTGCTGGCGGTGCTGAACGAACTGCTGCTGCTGAGTCGGAAGCGGACCTCTCTGCTGAACTACCGGCACACTAGCTGGTGCCCTCTGAACGGGTGCCCTCTGAGCTGCTCCAGTGCACGGGAGTTCTTGGGACACTCCCGCATCTGATGCCCAGCGGCACCACAAAAGAGACATAGCCCCAGTCTCCTCCTACAGAACTCGAAGAGATGACCGGGCTTCTTGCAGAAGTGGCACGGTGGATCATCCTGCCCGGACGCTGCTGACTCCTCTGGACAGACGCTCTGGCCTGCCCCTGCTGCTGGTGATGCTGGAACGACTGGTGCTGAAGCTGAGGGCGCTTAGCAGGCCCTGCACTGCTACTGGCCCCAGAAAACACATCTCGATCCCTCTTCGGCTTCAAGCCCAAGTCCCTCTCTACCTTCCGAGCCTCTGCGTAAACCTCCGCATATGTCGCGTAGAAAGAAGGGATCTGGAACTTGATATCCCAAGCCAATCCCTCCCTGAAGCGCTCCGCTCGGATCACCGGGTCACTCACCATGTACTCGGCATATCGGCCCAGCCGGCCGAACTCCGCCGCATACTCCTCTACGGTCATGCTGCCCTGCTGCAGGTTCTGGAACTGCCGCACCAGGCCAATCTTGTCCGTAGGGGAAAAGAACTTCTCTCTGAACAGGGCCCAAACTCTGCCCAAGTATGGCCCTCTCCTGCAAGAGCCGGCTCATTCCGGAACCATGTCCGGGCAATATCTAACAACTGCAACCCAACCGCCTCGACCCTCAGGTCGGCTGCCAGGCGGCAGGCCCCCATCTGGCGCTCGATATCCTCGAGCCAATCATGCATAGATAATGCCCTCAGTCCCCTTGAAATCCCTCGGACCAAGCTTCTTGAAAGCATGGATATCCCCGATCTTCGGCTGCTGCTGAACCTCCCTCTGTGGAGCCTGACGCTCCACTGCCGCCATAGCCAATCTGTGCGCATCCTCCATGCCCTGGCGTATAACCTCTGTCTGCCTCAACTGAGCCTCGTGCTGAGCCTCGTGCTGAGCCCGCTGGGACTCAAGCACCTGGTGGAAGAACGCTAGCATCTGCCCCATCTGTGGGCAGAGGAGGCAATGGAGGAATAGCTCCCATCATCACCGGAGGAGTCCCCTGCTGAGGAGGAAGAATACCCCCGCAGCTCCCACTGTAGCCCCTGGCACTACGGGAAGACACCCGCAATGGCCCCAGGGACGGTCATAGAGGTAGCTGGAGGAGTACCCCCAAGAGCCCCAACAGAAGTCCCATCAGCCGGGGAAGTAACCGGAGCCTGTCCGCCAGAAGTGGCAGACCTCTCCGTCTCCCGAGCCCCTCGCCAGGAGAATGAGTCATCAATATCCTGGAGACAAATTAAGAAGAAGATATCAATATGGCACATGAAGGCAATATCAAAGGAGGACAGCTAGAAAGCAGTAAATCAATATCAAAGACGGTAAGCAAGATAAGCAAGAAAGATCCTACTGTGATTGAGCACTCTAGCCTACTATTCTTATGGGTAACACAGGCTCGTAGTCAACACTCTAAGACGAGTGCCGCTACGACATCGCACTAATTGCGACTTCAGGACCTGCGTGGGCCACCACTAAAACGTGTCACGACCCGCACCCGCTAAAAGGGCACGTGACGCGACAACGCCCAGCCCTCACCGGAAAAACGGCGTGGAACGCTGTGTATTTTCTAGTCTGACAACAGTTTATATTATAACAAAACCTGTCGAGATATAGTCAACTCCGAACGGAGGACAAGCAATGAATATATATAATGCTCAATCACAACTCTAAGACGAAAAGTAAAGACTGAAAGATAAAGACAACAAGACGAAAAATATAACCTGTCAAGTCCAGAAACAAATAATATAAAAGTCCAGTCTCTAAGTACAGTCCAAATATAATACAGTCTCAAAAAGTAACTGGAGACAAAGTCCAGTACAAAGACCTACTCTAAACTATACAAGTGGTATGGTCTCGTCAGGCGGAGCTACGCCCTGCGGGACCAAGTCTAGGCCCACTACGTCGTCCGGACCGTAGTAGGTACTGCAATCTCCCTCGTCGAAATCTGTAATATTTTATCAACAGTCCAGTCAGGATGGAACGAGTATATATCATAACAGATCTCAAGATAGAATAAAAGCTATAAGACTGTAAATAGAGCATATACAATGAATCATGGAGTGTACATGTATGTATCATGGCATGGTAAGCTGTAAAGCTAGAGCTAGAACAAGAAATAGAACGGGATCATGGCATGTACACAATCAAGGTAAGCTATATATCCAATGTGTGTGAGTAATAGTTTCAGCTTGTGATCGGCTTGGGAACCTGTCGAGAATCGGCCTGGCAAGTCATAAGTGCGGTATATGACTCACACTGTTCAAGATAGCAAGGGGATATGATCACAGGCCTACGCTACTACTCCCCCTACCCCAACTGGTAGAATGGATCCAAACAGGACACGTCACTGCACGGGATTCTAATGAGAAGGTAGCTAGCCTTCTCTAGAATCAGTGACCATATATCGAGCAAGAGCTACAAGGGTGCTTGCACAATATATCCCAACCTAAGAAGGAGAAAACATCTCTCGTCGGGATCCAAGAATACCAATCCGTGAGAACCATGTGTCGGGAATAAGCATATCAACACTAATACATGAATCATAACAGTTATCATAAATTGGGAATAAGTATCAGAGAATGTACTCGCCTGTAAGATGATAAAATACGTCGACTGGAGCAACTGCAGTGTCTCGAGGACCTATAGAGAACAAGACGTATCAATACTAAGTTTAGGAAGTAAAGTTAAATCAAATAAACCCTATTTAGTCATTCTAGGTCAAGACATGTCTAGTCGGGTCAATCTTGGTCATGGGAGAACATTAGAAGTTAAACCGGATCAATCTAGGTCAAAACTGACTTACCGTTGACTTTTGGTCAACGGGTCAATTCTGGTCAACTAGGTCAACTAGGTCAACCTAGGTCACTGGTGACTAATAGTTGACTTTTAGTCAACCCAAGTTAGATGAATTTGGGACCAAATTGGGTAAAGGTTGACCCATAGTTGACTTTTAGTCCAAAAAGTCAACCGTGGTCAACCGGGTCCAAGACTAGGTTTAGACAGCTAATCTACTCATTACCAACCTATATAACCTATGTCGAAGTCCATCTTGGACTTCAAACTCAATCTTGGCCGTGGGCCAATTCCTAATTTACCCTTTTTAAGGGTAAATTCTACCCTGGCGATAATCTAGATAGCCTACCTACGCTACTTATTTGACCCGATCTCCCTAGGGTAGTAGGGTACTATCCTATAGGTTCGTTATCTACCAAAATACCTAAGTAAAGTGGACGTTTAGTCCACCTTACGGCCCTTGCAGAAATCTCGAATATTTCGAGATACGCACTGACACGGCGCGATACCGGCGCCCTACGACCCCGATTTCCACCCGGGAGCTTACCCGCAAAATCTAAATCACATATTCTAGGCCTATGCCAAGTTTCGTCGCGATCCGACGCTCCGGGCTCAAATTCGCCCTCTAACTCGATTTCTAACTAAAACCCCTCGTTTTACCCTCGTTCTAAATCTCCCTTTTGACTCTCGATTCTAAATCTTCCTCTTCTCTACTTCTCCAATCTTCTTCTTCTTCCTAATCCTTCTTATTCCTCCTTCCTATTCTTCTTCACTTTTCCTTATTCCTCTAGTTTCCTTCTCTAATCTTCTAATCCTAAACTCTTTTTCTCATTCTCTCTTCTTCTAATTTCTCATCTAAACTTCTCTATATAAACCTATATGTATCTATATATATCTACATATATACCAACTAGGGGGGTTTTGTAGTGTGTAGGGGGTTTGTAGTGTGCTAGGGGGGGTTTTGGACTGCAAGCTGCTGCTGCTGCCTGCACTTGCAGCTGCTGCTGCTGCCCTGCATACTGCAGGCTGCTGCTGCTGCTGCTGCTGCTGCCAGCTGCTGCTTGCTGCTGCTGCAAGCTGCTGTGCTGCTGCTGCTCTACATCTCTTTCTCTCCTCCTCTATACATATATACATATATATATACTTCCCTATATATATCTATCTATTATACTTATATATAAACTCCATACATCTCTACACCTATACACCCACACACGTATACATATATACACACACACATATACATATATATATACAAATATGCATATACATATACACACACACTTATACATATAATTAAACACACTCTCTCACACACAACCTCACACACACACCACCACTCTCATCCTCTCCTCTACCACTCTCTACACACCCACACAAATACATACATACATATATTCCTATATAATATCTAATACAAACACATATATATATATATATATATATATATTATATATTATTATTATATAATATATATTATATATATCATATATATATACATATACATATATTATACCATCACCTATAATTCCTCTAATCAACCACTTTAACTAGGATTCTAGGGAAAAACCTATAAAATAGGGGCAAAGTGTAGAGAATGAGATTCTCTACACTTAATGTGAATGACTAAAATTGAAGAGAGGAATTAATGAGGGTTTAAAGACAAACCTAAATGCTTGGAGAGAGCTTGGAAAAGAAAGGAATTTTTGTGGAAGGAGAAGACTTTGGTGTGAAGTAATGAAGGGAAGAGGGGGGGTTTTGCCATGGCCGGCCACCCATGTGTGGGCTATTGGGTTGGGATCCAATAGCCCACAACCCAATAACCTAAGTTTGGGTTCAATTTGAAATCGGGTTGGTTCGGTTCGATTCTAAACCACTAATTAAGCCTCTAAATGACTAATTAAGTCATGGAAAATAGGTTAAAGATTTCTAGCCTAATTATGATGGCATGTGGGCCAAACACAGCTAGTTTGTGGGTCCCACTAAGGTCCAGGCTACCCGGGTCTCCAATTTGGGTCCGAATTGGATAAAATTCAAACCGACTCAAATAAATTCCTAAAAATCATAAAATCAAATAAAATTCCTAAATAATATTAAACTTGAAAATGACAAAAATACCCCCAATTTGAAAACTGGGGGTGACAAGGAGAGCAGAAAAATTAACATGAAGAATGAAAGGAAGGGGGGTTCCTGTCGGCTGAGAGTGGGGTGTGTGTGTTGCTAGTTTTAGGGAGAGAGAGAGAGAGGGCAATAAGTGTGTGTGTGTGTGTAGATATTTACATAGAGAGAGGGGGAGATATTTAGAGAGAGAATAGAGAGAGGGAGATTTAAATATATAAGTATATATTTTATGGATATATATGTGTATATATACAATGAGAGAGAAAATAAGATATTTGCATAAGAGAGGGATATTTTTGTGTAGGGGAAAAAAAGACAAATACAATAGTGGTGTGTATGGGCAGTCATGGTAGGGTCCACTCCAAACTGGGTCGGACGTTGGGCCAAGTTTGGACAAAGTCGAAGCCAAGATTTAATTAATTTATAAATTAAACCAATTCAATTAAAATCACGGATGGAATGGAAGCAAAGGGAGATCGAAATTGTGGCACGCAAGTGGCACCTGCAAAGTTTAAACAAAACAGGCCAGGGCCATATATTGGGTCGTCTGGATTGGACCGATGTCGGGCCCGGAATTAAGTTGGAAATTAAATCAGGTTTCACGGTAGATAATTAATTGGCCTAAATTGAACCGAAAGTTGTGCGAAGGAAATGGAGCACAAAATGGAGTGTATGAGTGGGACACGAAGGTCATGGGTGAAGAGCGTCTCGAGTAGATCAGACATGACAAGTTGGTTCTGAGAAAACGACTAGTCTGGTGCTCCTAAATTAAAAGTCACGGTAACGCGCTTATGAGGATCAGGAAAAGAGTGGAAAAATCAATAAATAATTAAATGGTCTAATTTGACCCGAACTTGCGCGAAGCAAAAAGAGCACAAGGGAACAAGTTCGAGTGGGACACGAAATATCACTGTGAAGACAATCTCGTCTACTACAAACTCCAAGAAGAAAGTTTCCAGAGACTGGCATCCCTGACGCTCCAGAAGTCAAAGGCACGGTAAAGAGCATTAAATCAAATAATAACAAATAATAATATTTATTCAAAATAAATGATTTATAAATAAAAAAAATAATAAGCCCTAAATTCATGGGCTTACAATCCTACCCA
This sequence comes from Iris pallida, assembly GCA_029216955.1. NCBI lineage: Eukaryota > Viridiplantae > Streptophyta > Magnoliopsida > Asparagales > Iridaceae > Iris > Iris pallida. The sequence continues at coordinate 6,897 of JANAVB010009105.1, read as the reverse complement.
CCTTATAAAAATTTGTCCTCGAAATTAAAGGTTGGTAGTGGGGTTAAAATATGATAGAAGGTTTAGGCAATTTTAGGCACGATCCAAGAATGACGAGTTTGCACGATCAAGAAAATCTATTTACAATTGTTCAGGCACGATGAGGGATTGGCACGATAGAATTATGATATGAACAAATCATATGTGTATGATTTCAGAAATAAGTCAAGTCATTGGGGCACGATTTTAGAGACGATTAAGAGAATCGAAGATATAATGAAGTTCAAGTACGGGGTGATATGTAGGACTTAGGTTGATGGAAATCAACCCGAAAGTCGCATAGGCCCGATCAAGATGAAAAGCTAACCATGACCAAAACAAGGTTTGGCATGGTTGAGATAAAATTTTAGACACAAAACAAAAATCTAAGTCATGTCTTATAGGCCCGATCAAAGATTAAGGAGGATGATTAATAAAATCATGAAATACGATCCAAGTTCGAACGCGATAAAAATTGGAAATAGTCTAAGTTCACTTGGCACGATTTGAGGGCTAAGATTATCAAGATTATGAAAATCAAAGTTGGATAGTCATTATCTAAAACAGGGCTAAGAGAAGCAAATGGAGAGAAAAAATTGAGAATAGCACGATTGAGAGATAGATTTGCTAGAAATCGGATTATAGGTCACATAAGCACGATCAAGATCCAAGTTCAGTTATGAAAGACGATAAAATCATGAATTCGAAATCAAGTCCTAAAAGCACTATTAGGAAGGAACCCAAGTCACAAAGGAATTTGAAGTCATCTAGAGTCTAGTCAGCAATCAAGACTCTTGGCACGATAAACAAGACGACCAAAATTGATTGGTCATGGACAGAAGGGAATCAAAATCTTAACAGTATCGAAATTTAAGAAACAATTGAGATATGAAATTTTAGAGTTTTCAAGTGTAGATGACAGATGTAGATACGAGATAGGTGATTTGTGTAATCAAGACATAGCTAAAAAAGGCAAAGGAAATAACGGTAAGATGAGAAAATTATCATGCGATGATAGGAGAGAAAATAATGATAAACAAGAAATAATGGTAGGAATTATCTTGCTCAATTGGTAAAAGAAGTGAATCAACTTAAGATATGACCTGATAACCATATACGTCTATCCCAAATCATGTTGCCAGAATTCTCGCCACGCCAGTAAGCATAGCGGTAATAAACAATGAAGTCCATAACTATGGTATAACCCTATAATCATGTCATCTAGATTCCTTACCACGCCAACCGGTATGGCTGCAAGAGAATCTAAATGACATAACTAGGATAGTATATCCAAATCAGGCTCCATGTCCTTGTCTCGCTAGCTAATATGACTGCGATGAATTCTAAACTCCATAAATAAAGTAGACACTTACTTTCTCATCGTCCTCGTCCAAAATATGTTTATCAGGATATCTTAACTCAATTCTTAAAAGAATGATCCAAAACAAAATCAAGGTCAACAACGAATATTAAGATTTTAAAATTCAACAAGTCAAGGGTAAGTTAATAGAAACAACGGAAACAACTTCCGAGATAGGGTTCAGAGGAAATCTCAGGGAAAGTCCCGAGGGTACTACCTAGGTCAAGATAGAAAATGGTGGAATAATCTAAAACAAACCTCGGCCATGATACGAGGTTGGTAAATCATTTCTCTCTCCAACCTAGATGATAAATAAGTCCAACTCATACCTTCCCTCTGGGGTCCACAAACTCATCCCAAGAAGGAATAAAGTTGATAAGGACAGATATTTCAGAAATCAGAACGGACAAGAACAAATTGGAAAATTTTCAAAATGTTCGAAATAAGATTCCCAGGGGTCATCCCTGGAACCTACCAGGAGTTTCTAATATGTGACTGAGTACCAAAATTCTAAAATATTCCATTACTCAACCTTAATCCTAAGGCAGGCTCGCAGTAGTACAGACAAACTCAAGCACTACCACGACTTCGCATTAATAGCAAAGACTGACCTGCATGGGCCACCACTAAAAATGTGTCACGACCCGTACCCGGATATACGGGTACGAATATGCGGGCCACGCCCAGCCTACGCCGCGGTATCGGCGGTAGAACGCTGTCAAGTATACTATACTAACTACAACATCTAAAGATCCATAACTAGAAATGTACTCATGTCACATCATGAACTAAGGAAGATAAGACAGGAAATAATAACAATATCTCTAGAACAACTATAATCTACAAGGATCATAAGACAGGAAAATAAAGAATGAACAACAAACTAACTAAGGATAACTACTAGGCAACTCACATAGAAGAATAGTGAGATCCACCTCAGCTAGCAACATCATGAAGTCCAAATACTGAGGGCACAACTACTCCTAAAATTTTGTCAACATATCCAGTCAGGATGGAACGAGTACAAATCTCAATAACAGTTCTAATTAGACGATATTGAAAATGTAGCAGTAAATAGAGAGAATATACAAGGAATCAAATATACATGTGAGTATCATGGCAAGGTAAGCTGTAATCTAGAGCTAGAACAAGGCAAGTAAAACTGATCATGGCATGTACAAGAATCAATAATCATCTGTCTAAGTGTGTGAGTACTAGTTTCAACATGTGGCCGGCTTGGGTCTGTACAAGGTCTACTGATCAGCCAATCCTACGTGGAGTGTAGGATTGGTAGCATTCAAGGTCTACAAGAATAAACAAGGTGGATAATGACCACACATCTACACTAATACTCCCGTCTCCGACTAGTATAATGGATCCAACCATGACACATCATGACACGCGATTCTCCGAGAGGGTAGCTAGCCTTCGCAGGAATCGTGTCTATACAATGCACAAGGAACTAGGAAGACTTTCACAAGATATACCAAGGAAAGCGAGGAATAACATCTCATGACGGGATCCAGAGAAATACTAATCCGTGTGAACAATGTGTCAAGAGAACAAGGGTATCTACACTAAATACAAGAAACATAAACGATATAAAACAGAAATATTATCAGAGAATGTACTCGCCTGTGATCTGGTGGAATATGTCAACTGGTCCAAGAACAGTGCCTCGAGGACCTATAGGTGGAAATACTGTATCAATATAAGGGTTTGGAAGTAAAATCAAGTCATACTAAGTCAAACTAGGTCAATCTAAGTCAAGGGTTGACTTACAGTTGACTTCTGGTCAACTGGTAACTCTGGTCAACCCTAGGTCAACTCGGGTCAAACTTGACTAATGTTGACTAACAATTGACTTTGGGTCAACTGGTCAACTCTGGTCAATTCTAATCAATTTTATGCTATGGTTGACTTCCGGTTGACTTTTGGTCAAAATAGTCAACCAAGGTCAAAACTAGTCTAACCTAGGTCAAATGTTGACTCTACTTCGACGTTCAGTCAAAGTAGTCAACCATGGTCAAACTGGGTCAAAGCAAGTCTCTACAAACATCTACAGGGTCAACACATTCAATTTCAGTGGTTGTGAAATCACTGGAATCGATGGATCTCAAATACCACAAAAGAAGAAAGATTATAATAATATGATAAAAACTACAGGTGTTGTCGGATGATAAAATAAATATCACCAACTTATCCAGAATGGTCAAATTAGCTAGGATAGTCTGTCCAAAAGTCTAATTTGGACACAGGAGCAAAACGGTAATTTTGGACCAAAATGATGTCCGCCGTTGGACACACTTTGCACCGAATGACATGCCAAAATAAGAGTGCACAAAACCTAACAAATTATATGTCCACGAATCCAGAATGATGATACGAACCCAACGGTATGTCCAAAATAGGATTCCGATGTGCCGATCTCAAAATGATACGTTGACGCGGACATTTGGAATCCGGTTTGTACGGAAATGCGTGCCGGAGCAAATGTCTTCAAAACTCAGCAAATTATATGTCAACGAGTCCAGAATGACGATACGAACTCAACGGTATGTCCAGAATTGGATTCCGATGAGCCGGCGTCAAAAAGTTCCGTTGACCCGGACTGTGGGGCCCGCTTTGCACCAAAATACGTGCCAGGGTCCACGTCCTCCAAATCTAACAAACTTTATATGAAAACATACCAGAACGACGCCATGAGTCTTGGTGGTGTCAGAAATTGAATTTGGAGTCCCGGGTTCAAAAATAGAATTTTACAAGTGCAACACTAAGAATTCGAACGGCCAACTTTGGCGTCGAATTCGACCGACCTAACAAGCTCAAACTAAAATGAAATCTAAAGGGGGCAGGAAGACGGTTATACCAGCTGTGCACCGAAATTGATGACGCACAAAACGGAGCTGCGATGGCGGAGTTACGAGTCGACGAACTTGGCGTTATAAACTGTACACAATTAAACGGTCAACTTTGCGGTCAGATTTGATGTATCAAACGACAGAATTTACGGGTGAAATTTGACAGAGGTGAAGAGGGATATACCGAGATTGAGACGGGAGAGAAGAAATCACCGATCCAACGGTCGGATTTCCCAAAAAACGTGCGCGGAAGTTGCTATACTGAAACGTGAATTCTGAAACTTTCTCCGCGCGTGCGTCGACGGAACTTCGTGAAAAATGCACGAATCGCCTCGACGGCGCGTCCGGAGGACGGTAGCCGCCACAGGGAGGTTGCCCAGGGTTTGCCCGGCCATGGGGGGCTGCCGACGGCGCGACGACCGCGGCGGCGCGCGGCCGGCCGGCAGTGGCTGCTGTCGCGCGCCACTGCTGCTGCTGTGTTGCTGCGCTTGCGCGCAGCTGCTGCTCGTGTTGCTGGCCGTGCGGGGGGCGGCGGCGCGGCGAGCGGCGCCAGCCCGACGACGGCGGAGGCACGGCGGGGGTGGCCGCGGGGTATGAGGGTGGTGGTGGTTGTGATAAATGGTGATGGTGATGGTGCTATGATGGTGGTGGTGTTAGTGTTAGATGGTGGTGGTGTTAGAAGTGAAGAAGAAGAGAACATGGAGAAGAGAGGAGGAAAATTAACATGAAGAATGAAAGGAAGGGGGGTTCCTGTCGGCTGAGAGTGGGGTGTGTGTTGCTAGTTTTAGGAAGAGAGAGAGAGAGCAATAAGTGTGTGTGTGTGTGTGTGTGTAGATATTTACATAGAGAGGGGGAGATATTTAGAAAGAGAATAGAGACAGGGAGATTAAATATATAAGTATATATATTTTATGGATATATATGTGTATATATATACAATGAGAGAGAAAATAAGATATTTGTATAAGAGGGGAATATTTTTGTGTAGGGAAAAAAGACAAATACATAGTGGTGTGTATGGGCAGTCATGGTAGGGTCCACTGTCACGACCCGCACCCGGATATACGAGTACGAATACGTGGGCCACGCCCAGCCTACACCGCGGTATCGGTGGTAGAACGCTGTCAAGTGTACTATACTAACTACAACATCTAAGAATCCATAACTAGTAATGTACTCATGTCACATCACGAAACTAAGGAAGATAAGACAAGAAATAATGACAATATCACTAGAACAACTAGAATCTACAATGATCATAAGACAGGAAGATAATGAAGGAACGACAAGACTAACTAAGGAATAACTACTAGACAACTCACATAGAGGAACAGTGTGAACCACCTCAGCTAGAATCATCCTGCAGTCCAACAAATGTGGCACAACTACTCCTAAAATTTTGTCAACATATCCAGTCAGGATGGAACGAGCACAAATCTCAAATAACAGTTCTAATTATACGTATTGAAAATGTAGCAGTAAATAGAGAGAATATACAAGAAATCATGAAATGTACATGTGAGTATCATGGCAAGGTAAGCTGTAAATTTAGAGCTAGAACAAGGCAAGTAAAACTGATCATGGCATGTACAAGAATCAAGAATCATCTATCTAAGTGTGTGAGTACTAGTTTCAACATGTGGCCGGCTTGGGTCTTGCACAAGGTCTACTGGCCTGGTTAATCATACGTGAGGTGTATGATTAACACTCACAAGGTCTACAAGAATAACAAGGTGGATAATGACCAACATCTACACTAATACTCCCCGTCCCCGACTAGTATAATGGATCCAACCATGACACATCATGACACGCGATTCTCCGAGAGGGTAGCTAGCCTTCGCAGGAATCGTGTCTATACAATGCACAAGGAACAAGGAAGACTTGCACAGATATACCAAGGAGAGAGGAATAACATCTCATGACGGGATCCAGGGAAATACCAATCCGTGTGAACAATGTGTCAAGAGAACAAGGGTATCTACACTAAATACAAGAAACATAGACGATATCATAAAACAGAAATATTATCAGAGAATGTACTCGCCTGGGGTCCTGCTGTCAATATGAATCAGGGTTCAGAGTAAAGCCACAGACCTAAAGATGAAATAATACAAGAGCTGATCAGGGTCAAAGACATACTAACATCTAGGTCAAACTAAGTCAAACTAAGACAAACTGGGTCAAGGTTGACGTACAGTTGACTCTGGGTCAACTGGTCAACTCTGGTCCAGTTCTAGTCAATTTTAGGCTACGGTTGACTTCCGGTTGACTTTTGGTCAAAATAGTCAACTGTGGTCAACCAAGGTCAAAACTAGTCTAACCTAGGTCAAATGTTGACTCTACTTCGACGTTCAGTCAAAGTAGTCAACCATGGTCAAACTAGTCTCTAAACATCTACAAGGTCAACTTATAAATTTCAGTGATTTAGAAATCACTGAAATCGACGGGTCTCTAAACAACCAAAATGAGAAAATATTATAATAATAGGATGACACAAAAAGGGAAGAAATCTACAGATGTTGTCGGATGATGAAACTAACATTACCAACGTGTCCAGAATAGTCAAATCAGCTAGGATAGCCTGTCCAAAAGTCCAATTTGGACACGGGGCAAAACGATAATTTCGGGCCAAAATGATGTCCGCCGTTGGACACA
>JANAVB010009104.1:0-88469 GCA_029216955.1 Iris pallida | reverse complement strand
TCAAACTCAAAAAAAGCTCCAAAAATGAAGGATCCCACTTGTAACTCCTAAGCTCCAAATTGTTCAAAGGCTGTGATTTCTCATCATGAACAGTAAATAGACATGGTTTAGATCCTATTGCAAGGAAGAAAAATGAATAAAATAGGAAGGATTGAAGAATGGACAAACCTTGCTCTTGCCAAAAATGGATGTGGAGTAAAAAGAGGCAAGAAAGGAATAAGAGACATTAAATAGAGGAGGAAATCCCTAGGGGGCAGGCCAAGGATGGAAGAATTAGGGTTAGGGTTGATGGGTAATGGACTTTGGGCCAAGTGCCATGCTAAATGGGTCAATCTCTAAGTCAAAAACCCATGCACCTAAAACACTTAATCTCTCTATGAAACTTGGTTCAAAATAAGTCAACTTGGGTCGACTTAAGTTAGACTAGGGTCCCACCATGCTAACCAAGTCACCATAGTCAAAGTCAACACCTAGGTTAGTCTCCAAAGTCTCAATTAGCAAAAGTCAAAAATAATAATCATCACTCAAACAATTTACAAATAATTCCAAAAAACCAAAATGACCAAAATACCCCTTTGCCAAAAAATGATAAATAAAACATCCTAATCATATGGTTAGGCTCTAGGTCAAGTAGTCTCTAGGGTTTCACTGGCAAAACTTCAAAATCATAATTTACCAATAAAATAGTTTTAAAATCACCAAAAATCATATCATGATTTAAATAACATTATTAAAATTAAAATTACAAAATTTCAAAATTATCCTCATTTAGAAAACTAGGTGTTACAAGTCTACCTTTCTTAGAGAAATTCTGTCCTCGAAATTTACAAGGTCGTAATCCTGTAGGTCAACCCCCAACAATCAAGGTCAAAGCTTCTACCTAACAGCATCCTTGGTCAGCAAGTCCAATATGGGCAGCAGGCTTAAAATAGGTCATATCCAGAATTTAGGTCGGCAGGTTGGGTCAAAAAGTGTTTCTAATTCGAGTCGGAAATAGAAGTGACTCCATGGGGTGAATCAAGATGGGGTCTTGTGTCGGGAAAGTCGTATGAAGTAAACGGAGCACAAAATGCTGTGTCTGAGTGGAACATGAAGGTCATGAGTGTAGGGGGTCATGTATAGGTCATGCAGGGGAAGTTGGTTTGGAGAAAACAACTATTCTAATGCTCCTAAACTAAAAGTCACGGTAATGTATATGAAATAATCATAATTAAAGTAGAAATGGTCAAATGGCCTAAATTGGACCGAAAGTTGTGTTGCCAAAATAGTACAAGGGACAAGATAAGAGGGACAGTCTAGGGTCATGGGTGTCAGGCTGGGAAGATAAGGAAAACAATGAATCTAACAGGGCTGTAAGGGTTACCATTCTAGGGTCAGAGCTAGACTATCACTTCTAAGTCAAAAGGCCTATCACAATCATTATTTCATTAAGATAAATTCATAACAAAGAAGTTATACAAGGATTATACTAACAGCTAGAGCTACTCTACTCCTACTCCTAAGTTGAATGATGAGAAAAAAAAAAAACAACAATGAATTTTTTTGAAAGACTGAAACGAAAAGTAGAGATTATATGTTCAAAAACTTTTAAGATGAAATCTAATAATCATATGCGTCGATCCAAAATCATGGTACTCTGAATCCTCGTCATACTAGTAAGCAGGGCTATGATAACCATAGAGTCCCAACTATTGTACACACTTCTAGAATAATGGTATTTAAAATTTTCGCTCTGCCGCTAGCTTGGCTGCAAAAACCTTAAATTTCTACACCCGAGAAATATATCCAAAATCAGACTGTAGGTCCTTGCCATGCTGGCTAATGTGACTGTAGAAGACTAGATTCCATAACTGAGACGACCTAGCCCATATAATTTATCTTGGCAGAAAATTAAATTAACAATGAATACCAAGAATCAGATTCATCTACGAACAAGAACGATAAGCAAGATCTGTTGGAACTGAATTTCGATATGGTTAAAATATGGCAAGAGAGGAACGAAATTGAGATGAATAGAACCTGCGATAAGCTCTCCTACTGCACGTGCACCCTCAGCTGCCATAGCGTAAGCTCGTCCCTGCTGGCCTTCTCCAGCCTGATGCTGTGCGAATCTCTGCTGCTGAGTCTGTAAAGGTTGTCCCTTCTGCTGGCTAACCGGAGCCCTCGCTCTTGCTCCCTGAGCTATAGAAAGCTTGGGACACTATCTTAACTGGTGATATGATGCTCCGCAAAGTAGGCACTTGCCTAACCTCATTCGGTATTTACTCCAATCGTGCCCTGGTTTCTTACAGAAAGGGAAACTGATAACATGCTGCTGTCTAGGGGTCTGTTGCGTCTGTAATAGTGGTCCCCTCTGCTGTTCTATCGGAGCCCTAGCTCCAGCTGCTGCCTGAGTCAATGGTGTCTGGCTCTTGGGACACTCCCTACACTGATGCTCCATTAAACCACAAAGTAAACACCTGTCAAGCCTCATCCTGCAGTCGTTCCACCATGGCCTGCCTTCTTGCAGAAGTTGCACCTAGCGTCCTGCTGCTGCCTGGATGCCTGGTGGAAATATGTACGTCCCTGACCCTGAAGGTGCTGCCGAACATGCCTCTGCTAATACTGATTCTGAATCTGTACGTGAGGCCTCTTGGCCTGGCCTCCACTGCTACTGACTCCATGAGTGTCATGTCCCCTCTTGAGCAACTGTTGTCGCTGAATCTCCACTATCTGCTCGAAAAAGGAGAACAACCGTGCCACATCCTCTGATCCTGACGGAGGCTGCTGCTGCTGAAGAATGTCCGGGATGACTGGGGAAAGTCTCGGAGTAGGAAGAGGTACACTCCCAAAGACTGCAGATATCCCAGCCTGAGCTGGCATAACAGGAGCTGCAGTCTCGGGGTCCTGCTAATCAAGACGAGAAGTGGCAGACCCCTCAGTGGTGTCTTCCCGATCCAGACGATAAGATCGTATCTCCATAACCATCCTGAAGACAGATCAAACGAGAGGGCAGTCACTGAGAATAAAGCGATAACATCAAGGAAGGACGGTTTATTTTAGGTAATAAGAATCTGATTAAGAGTTTTTTCTAATATGATTGAGTACCTTAAAAAATATATCCTAACTTCTGCAGGCTATAGTGATACTCTAGTTCGAATACCACTACATAAACTTGACCTGCATGGGCTACCACTAAAAACGTGTCACGACCCGTACCCTAGTGTAAGGGCACGAGAAGTGGGTACGTACAGCCTATGCCGTAGTGTCGGCGGTAGAACGCTGTCCTAGGTCACATATCTCTAACAATGATAAGATACCTGTACAATGTATACGCTCCGAATGGAGGACAGTATAAAAATGTACAACTCAATCACAGCTAAGGTAGAAAGTACGATAAGATATATAGATAATGTAATACCTGTGGTTCGTATTGTATATTATTAGAATACGTGTACGTATTTTTTCTTGTATTGCATGATTCCTTGCTTAGCTCTTCCTTCATGGCTTGGTTATTCTTGGTTCGGGTTGGCTTGGTTCGGTTTGGGATTGCTATTGGTTCATTATGAACCAAGGGTGAACCCCCTACCTACCACCACTACTACCATTTATTAACCCCACTTTCTTCTCTCTCTTTATTACTCTTCTTCTTTCCTCCATTAATTCTTCACCTACCAGAGAGGGAGAGAGGTCTAGGCAAGTGCAACTTGCTTCATGGAGGAACTCAAATTTTATTACTTCATTCTCTTCCTTGCAGTATTTTAACTTACTTTAGTACTTGGCATTTTTACTTTCCATGGCCAGATTCTTGTAGATCTAAGTTTATCTTATTTTTGAATTTCTTGGGTTTTGATCTACTTAATCTTGTTATTTTCGAATTTTGATGGTTCCATGTTGTAGAGAATTTCGTTCTACCCTATTTTGACCTATGAAAGTTCGGATTTGAGCTTCGGATGATGGAGTTATGGAGCTTGAGAACTTGGCTCTCATGTCGTTCTTCTTCTTAAAATTTTGGAGAAGATGAACTGTGCTTGACTTGACCGCATGAACATTTCATGCAGCAAGTGTTCTCCCAGTCGTATACATAATTGAGCCGCATGAGACCCTCGTACTCCTAGTCGTATGGACTTTTCCCCACTTAGCCGCATGCACCCCCTTGCTTCTGTAGCCGCATGGGCGTCAGTCCTATTTAGCCGCATGAATACGAATTTCCTTGACCGCATAGGTTCTCGGTCCCTTCCAGCCGCATGGGGTCCAACTCTTCTCAGCCGCATAAGCCTACTCCCTTATTGGCCGCATGGAGCTTCGACCCGCGCCAGCCGCATAAGCTCGCTTCCCGTCTGCCGCATGCGCTCACCCATTTCTCAGCCGCATGAGGCCTAGACCATCCTCAGCCGCATATGGTCCACCCCTTCCCGCTAACCGCATATGACCCTCCTCCTAGCTCAATCTCATGCCCTGACCCTATTTAGCCGCATGGACTGTTCTCTTCCTAGCCGCATGAGATCATTCCTGGCCGCATATGCCTGAGCCGCATGGCTCTCCAATAGTCCTGTGTACTATTATTTTATTATTATTTGCCTATGTCTTGTAACCCTATTGTATATTTTTACGTCCATTTTATATCCTTATACCTTTTGCCATGAACTTGATAATCACGAATTTACTTAATATGTTTGGACATGATAATTGAACATGGCATGATAGTGGCCCGTCGTGGCGCACTCCTGACAAGTAAACTGGCCCTGATATCTTGATAAGCGGTTGCGACGGCTACCTGACATGACATAACCTGACAAAAATGAACATCCTGGACACCATGGGCGATTGTACTTGTACAAATAAACCAGTCATGTCTTGCATCATATCTAGTGCAGGGGCTCCTGAGTACCACGGTCAGGAGTACCTGCTAAAATGGACTAAGGTTAATAACTAGAATTACACAGTAGTCATGAAGAGATTTTCTAGCTACAGGCAATCCCGTTACCTGGGCGCTCCTGGGATCTGTAGCCTGCCGTCGAGTAGGGCACATTTCCAGCTCACTGTCGTGTGTTGCACCCTTCAAGCTACCTAAGGGTACATGCGTTTTCTGGACGATGTATCCACCTGAATTCAACCCCTAATATTTTGACCTGGGTAACCTGGATGGTCTGCAGGGCTTGTGGCTGTGGAATAATCTTACTGCATCTTGTTAGTAATTAGGCTTGTGACAACCCTAGCTAGTTAAAGTATCAAGCCGTAATTCTTGCTTGGCCGTGAAATGATTGGATGAAGTCTAACCAGTCTAGTCTTGCCCTGATCCTGTTCCAGATTACTGCATGACCAGAATGCTTATATTTATTTTACCAATAAATGGTGAGAATTCTAAGTTCTGTTCAGACGAAGGGTTACAACCCCGGTCTTTGTTTGGTTTACGGGTTGTAACCTGGTTATCTGAATAGTTCTATGGTTATCTCGTCGTATATCATCCTGATGTATTTCTTATTTTCAGTTCTTATTTTTATTTATACTCTTGTGCTGATTGCTGGTTTTAGTTCCTAAGTGAAGCCTCCTTTGTGGCACTTGCTCTTTCTGGGTCTGATCCAGCTGGTTTTGTGTGGCCAGATTTCAGAGCAGCTCCAGAGGATCTACCAACCTTCCAGCCAGATGGTGGCCACTAGACGGAACCATGGCAACGAGGTGTGTTTATTTTTAATCTCCCACTCTATTGTAAAATATTCTTTTGAGGCATTTTAGCCGACGAGCACCTGTTTAGCTCGATTGCACTTTTACTTACTGTCTGCCTACGGGCTGTAACATGATTAACAAATCCTAGGGTTGATCATGTATGACTAAACTCTTGCTAGTCCGGACATTTTGTAACGACTAGCTTCATGATCAGCTGAATATGTAATATTTAGGATGCCTTACTATTGCATATTTAATGATCATACATCTTGTAACATCCCTTTACTTGCTCGTGATTGAGACACTAGGCTTGTTCATGACCTTAAGAGACTGTTGGCTTGTAGTAAACCCTCATGTATCTAGACAGCCGTGACCGTATAGCGAGGTGGGTTGCACTTCAATATACGTAGCTGGCTATGTCTGCCCCCGCTCTCCAGTATTCGGGTTCTGGGGCGTGACAGATAAGATCTGAATCCACAATGAAATACAAATAAGAGAGAGAACTAAGTTTCTAAGATAACAAATCCACAATATTAAGAATAGCAAAATTCTTAATAAGTACAAGTGTATCCAAAACAAGACAAGACAATATGTGAGATACTGGTCTAGCTAACTAGCATAGACTACTGGGTAATGTCCTATTTAAGTGCTGGGTCCTCCTGGGAGTCCAGCTCACATGTGTCATCTAGGCCTGCTCCATAGTATGTAGGACATAACTCCTCAATATCATCTATAATATTTCAATAGGTCCAGTCAGGACGGGAGCGAGCACACTATATCTCATGCAGTTGATAATATGACAGGATATGTAAATATGCTATAGAGTAGGATACATGAAATGCTGGAAAATATATGAAGTAAAAAGATAACTGTAAAGAAATATCTACTATAAGTAAAGAGCTAACAGTGACTAGTGATGTAGAGTACAAGATAGACATGTGAATGGCTTGATAATAAACATGAAAGTTTGTACATGACTACACTACTTTGGAATTGTTCCCATGACCATTTATACTCCTCCGTACCCCAATTAATACATAAGGATCCAAACAGGTTATGTTATTTCACATGATATCACATGAAGGCCCATAAATGGGTGTACATGAATGTAAACATGGGGGCTCCGTGAACATGAGAGTACATGAATCACAAGAGTGCACATGAATGGTGAAAGCACATGAATACATGATGAAAGTGAAACGCACATGACATGATGTATCCGATGCTACCGAGGGGGATAACACTCATGAAGGAATCCATATAGTACCAATCCGTGTTAACAACGTTTCAGCATCAAGTAAAGTAATCTAGAGCGTAAATGTAAATCCTATCAAGTATGAAATGGTCAGAGAATGTACTCGCCTGATATCTGAAAGTCCAAAGTGAATATACTGTCTGAGAAGAGGTGTCTGACTCATATTTAGAACAACACAAGTCACAACATGTCCAAAATGGCAATACTGAAGATTATAATGCATTCTATATGATTTCTATGTCCTCTATGCCATAGTCAACTTTTGGTCAACTCTGGTCAACTACACTAGTCAAACTAGGTCAAGCCTAGTCTAATTAAGTCTCACTAAGCCTAACCAAGCCTAGGCTATCACTCACACGCAATCACAAGGCCACACAATTTATCAACATACATATTTCTTATCTATATGCATATATACTCAATATATATATATATAGGCATACACATAGGAAATCAAATATAGGCTAAGATATACACATGCACTACACATTACATTATGTATACACATTGCAATTCATTATTTATAACTATATGCATACATGCCTATATCAATGCATTCAATTACCTACATGCATTGAATATGGATGTAAGGATATATATTCATATAGTCACAATATATATATATATATATATATATATATATATATATATATATATATATATATATATATATATATATTATATATATTATTTGTGACTATATGAATATATTCATATAGTCACAAATACCTCCATTCTCGGCCCGGGCCTCCGATCCTGTCGGCTGCCGTCTCCGCCGCCGCGCCTCGCCCCCCTGAGAGCTCGACCCCCCTTCGATCTCCCCCCCTCGTGCTCCCCCCACCCTCCACCCCCCCTCCGGGAGATCACCGCCGCCGTGCCTCTGGGGGACATACAGGTTCCGGCCGTCCCGCCCCCACCCTCTACCCCCTTCCGGACCAGGAGACCTCCTCACTGCCGCCCGCCCTCCTCCGGCGCCTCCCCCCCTGCCGAGGACTTCCGTCCCCCGCCCGCCTCCCTTCCGCCCCCGTGGCCTCTCCCCCAGAGCTCGCCCCCGCCGCGATTCCTCCCTACTCGGTAGCGGCGCCCCCTCCCCTCTCCGTCGCCCAGCCTGCCGCTGCGTTTTCCCCCTCTCCGGCGGCGGCGGGAGCCTACTACCACCAGGACCCTTCCTCCCTTAGATGGTACTGGGTCGCCCAGGACCCGTCCACCCTCCGGGCACTGGATTCCCCTCTCCGCCCAGCCAGCCGCCACTCAGTGGCACTCCTCCGCCCTCGGAGGTGCCAGCCACCCCTCCGCGTCGGCGTGGGGGCAGCGCCTCTCCTGCTAGCTCCGTCTCCCCCTGCCGCAGCTCCAGGGTCCCTGTTCCCTGCCCGGCTGCGCCTCCTCCTAGCCGGAGCCGCTCGTCTGCGCCTCCTCTCCCCCTTATTCCCCCAGCCGGGTCCCTCCCCCTCCCCCCCTTTTTCACCGTTCTCGTCGCCCTCCAGTGCTATGCTGTCCTTCCCGGAGCTTACCCCCAGTCGCAGTGACTCGCCGTGGCTTCCTCGGCGCAGGGCCACACCCCCTCCCGGTCGCGTCAGCCGCCTCTGCCCAAGCCACCGGCGTCGGTCCTCGTGTGACTTCCCCGGAGCTCCGTCCACTCCCCCCGTCCGTGGCGGTGGCTCCTTGGGTTTCTTCCCCGCCCACTCCCCCCGTCCGTGGCGGTGGCTCCTTGGGTTTCTTCCCCCCCACTCCCCTCGCCGCCTCCGCCTGGACGAGTCGCCCCTCCTATTTTTCCCTCGGTTCCCCCTCCCTCCGTGGAGTCCCCGGCGTTGCCTCCTCCGCCTCGGAGCTGCCCGGCGCCGGCTTCGCCTCTTCTCGCTGAGCCGTCGCGCCGCCTCCGGCGTCGCATCCCACCGGCGAGGAGCAGCCCGGCGATGCCCGCCGCGGTGCCTCCCGACGTTGATCCCCCGCGCTCGGGGAGTCCCGAGGACCTCGAGCCGCCCCCCCCTCGGGCTTTGCGCGATGCAGTCCCTCGGGTCCCGCGCGCAGTCCAGACGCGCCACGTGCCCCCCGGGTTCTGTGCCCTGGCCCGCGTGGTTTGGAAATTTTTTCGAAAATTCGGTTTTCGAATTTTCGAAAGTTTTCGATCCCTTGCCTCCCGCTGGCCACGTGCCCCCCCTTTTCTTTTTTGATTTTTGTTTTGTCCGGTTGCTGCCCGGGTGTGGGCTTAGCACCTGGTTTCGTTTTGTTTGTCGTGGTCCAGCCCCTTTTGTTGGGGGCTGTTGTTGTTGCTTGCTTTAGTCAATAAATTTCTTGTTCCCCAAATATATATATATATATATATATATTTGTGACTATATGAATATATATTCATATAGTCACAAATATATATATATATATATATATATATATATATATATATATATAATATATATATATATATATATATAAATTCATTTATACATAATTCATTTATACAAAAACAAATTATATTATATATATATATATATATATATATATATATATAATATATATTATAATATAATTCATTTATACATTCATTTAATCATACCTACATTGCCTATGCATGCTTGCATCAAATTACATTCATTTCTACATTCATGACATTCATGTATTCATTCATCATCATTCATTAACTTGCATATACATAGATTAGATTACATATATATATATATATATATATATATATATATATATATATCTATATAATATATATATATAATATATATATATATATATATATATATATTAGAGAGATAGAGAGGGCTATGTGAGGCTAGTGTGTGTATACATAGCAAGGTGTACATGGCAGTAGGTAATATGGTTAAGAGGTTAGTGTGTCAATGCATACCGTGAAGGGTTCATGTGTGTGTTCATGTATATATGAGTGCGTCTTTTGAACAAGGTAGCAGGTACATGCTGTACAGGATGTGCAACATGAGGATACAACATCCTTGGTGCAGGACATCTAACCAAGTGCAGTGGAATGTTTTTACAGATAACAGTATGTGTGTTAATGCAAACTCATGAGAGTGTAGTGATATATGTATCATTAGGTGCAGTGGAGGAATGAAAGAATGCAGGCAGTGAAATGAATGAACAAGTGTGCAGTGAAGGTTATTAGGCAGTGCAATAAAGTGACGGGAGTGCAGTGATGAATATGGCAGATACATGACCAAATGGAGTGTTGATGTTTTGTGGCAGTGTATGCAGTGGTTAAAGTTTGACAGAACAAGGTGAAGTGTATCAGAAATTTAGAGCAACACAATTGATCTCAGGTTTGCATTCCAGGAGTTTGAACCCAACAGTGAGCAATTACATAAACCAACCTAAATCTCCGTTATAAACAAAACCCCTCCTTAGTTAACATTTGAATCCTAAATTCAGTTTTTATTCACTTTCCAATCTCAGGTTTGTTTAAAAATCTAAAATTCAATTTATATCTCAAACTAATCTCAGTTATCAGTGTCTATCCACATGTGTACACCCCAATTTCAAATTCAAAATCCCATGAATCCCAAAACAATTACTCCTGTGAATTCCCAGTATATAACAGTTACTAATTAACATCTAATTTTCATATTTAAACATTTAGAAACTCATTTAAACATTCAAGAAAAACATTCAGTTTCAGTGAACATGTGAATCCAACATTCAAACCCAAATTCGTTTTGAAAACCTATGAATTCAACCAATTAACATGTGCAGACACGAGTACACATAATACGTGTCATGGGGGTTAACTTCGTGTCTAAATACTGGACACGAACGTGTCCATACGAAAACACACACACAGACACGCGTTAAATATACTGTCTCGTGCAGCGACGACAGTGACTCGTGGACACGACACAGTATCCCAGTGTCTACGTGGTTGTGCACATGTGTTCACCAGGTGTAGGGGTAGGTCGTGGGGTGCCTACACAGTGTCCCTGACGTGCCTGTGTAGGAAACGAACAGCGTATCAGCGACACTGTACTGACTGCGTACGCACAGTATAAATCCAGTACGGTCGGGATTTCATGTCCGACACGACACGAACTTGCCCCAAACTTTAGGGGCGGCCTGTCAGTGTCTACCCCCTCCCTCGTGCCAAGTGGCAGCTGCCCAAGTAGATTGTACAGGGAGAACAACCCCTCGAGCAGCAGGGCACTGCCCTAGCCCTCAGCGAGCGTATTCGTGTCCTGTTTGGACATAGACGCGGCTCAAAAATTGACTTAGTCCATAGGGAAAACAATATACCCATATAAATCAACAATTCCATTTAAATACTTTTCGAAAATAACGTGAAATTATTCACTGTGGCATTTCATCAAACAACTAGGTACATACACTGATACGTGTCCTATAAGGACACAAAAATGACACAAAATCCTACCAAATTTCACCTACAACTAGGGGACTCCTAGATCTATGCAACCATGTAAAGAAATCAAGAAAATAAAGTGGTTTGAGGGGTTTACCTATTGAGTGTCAAACTCAAGAAAAAGCCCCAAAAATGAAGGATCCCACTTACAACTCCCAAGCTCCAAATTATTCAAAGGCTGTGATTTCTCCTCATGAACAGTAAATAGACATGGTTTAGATCCTATTGCAAAGACTAGGGTTAAAAAGGAAGAGAATGAATAAAATAGGAAGGATTAAAGAATGGACAAACCTTGCTCTTGCCAAAAAAAGTGGAGTAAAAAGAGGCAAGAAAGGAATAAGAGACATTAAATAGAGGGGGGAATCCCTAGGGGGCTAGCTAAGAATGGAAGAATTAGGGTTAGGCTTGATGACTAATGGGCTTTGGGCCAAGAGCCATGCTAAATGGGTCAATCTCTAAGTCAAAAACCTATGCACCTAAAACACTTAATCTCTCTATGAAACTTGGTTCAAAATAAGTCAACTTGGGTTGACTTAAGTTAGACTAGGGTCCTACCATGCTAACCAAGTCACCATAGTCAAAGTCAACACCTAGGTTAGTCTCCAAAGTCTCAACTAGCAAAAGTCAAAAGTAACAATCATCACTCAAACAATTTACAAATAATTCCAAGAAACCAAAATAACCAAAATACCCCTAGGCCAAAAATAATAATAAAACATCCCAATCACATGGTTAGGCTCTAGGTCAAGTAGTCCCTAGGGTTTCACTGGCAAAACTCCAAAATCATAATTTACCAATAATAATTTTAAAATAATTAAAAATTTCCAATAATCATATCATGATTTAATAACATTATTAAAAGGTAAAAATTATAAAATTTTAAAATTAACCTCATTTAGAAAATTGGGTGTTACACATCTCTATTTATACTCTAGGTGAGTTCTTTTAAAGAGTCTTGGCATGAAGCCTCTGGCTTCATTGCGGTACTACGCTGCTATGACATGGCCCAAAGCCGAGGCAATGTCATGCGGTGTTATACCACTGTGGCATAAGGTCCAGCCTCTTTGTAGTGCCAAACTACCCAGCATGAAGCCTTTCGCTTCCTTGTGGTGTTACACCACCGTGACATGGCTCGCGAAGCCGAGGCTTTACCCTTTCTAAGTACCTCATGTGGTGTCACCTACTGTAACATGAAGTCTAGCCTCTTTGTAGTATGCTTACCACTCTTCATTCTACAACATTAGGCCCACTTACTTATATACAGTGCTATGTCGCTATGACTTGGTCCGAAGCCGAGGCTTTACCCTTACTAGGTACGTCATATGGAGTCACCCTACTGTAGCATAGAGTACTATGCTCCTTTATAGTGTTGTGCTACCCATGCTTCCTATAAAGAATGCCGAATATCCTAAATGCCCGGGAACTCATTAAGGCTTCCAAGCCATTCTTTCACAGGACTTTTTACAAACAGTAGACGATAGTGGTTCTGGGTCTATAACCCCATAGTATCCCAAAAGGATTACCTACTTACAGTAGTTCTGGGGCCAAAACTGTATAAAATCCTAACGTACTACCCACTAACTGTGGTTCTCTGGTTCTGGGTCCGTGACCCCGCAATATCTAAAGGATTGTCCACTAACAGTGGTTCTGGGTCCGAGAACCCGCAATATCCAAACGATTGCCTACTGCACCTGATATTCTTCCAGTGAATGGTCTTTCTTTGAAGTAAAAGCTAGATGCCTAATAGATTTCTCTTTAAACTAATAGCATAAAACTTTATAGTAGAATTACAAAGACACAATATCAAAGTGTCTTCAAGTCTATTTTACATGTTGTGTCCTCGACCAGCTGGCGCTTGAGACTTTTGGTGAATGGATCTGCCAGATTCTTCTGGCTCCGAAAATCAACCATGGCAATGAATCCTCTTTTGATAAGATCATTTACCGCCCTGTGCCTTAGACGCATAGTCTTTTTCTTGCCATTGAAGAGATCATTTGATGCCACCGCTGCAGTCGCCTGGTTGTCACAGTATATCAGTACCGTTGGTATCTGCGCACCAACCATAGAAAGATCATACATGAGCTTCCGAAGCCATTCTGCTTCATTTGCTGTAGCTGCCAGTGTATAGAACTCAAATTCCATAGAAGATTATGACAACATAGTCTTCTTTTTCGACTTCCATGATATAGCAGCTCCACCCATGGAGAAGACATCCTCCTGTGGACCTTTTACTCTCTACTTTTGAGCACTAGCTTGCATCACAGAAGCCTTCCACTACTGTTGGGTTTCCGCAATAGTGTAGTACATACTTCTGAGTCCTCTTGAGGTATCTCATAATCCTCTTCACAGTTTTTCAGTGCTCCACACCTGGATTGCTCGTGAATCGACTCAGCATCCCCGACAAAGCTATGTCAGGCCTTGTGGTAGTCGCATACATCAAACTTCCTATGACGCTTGAATACTCCAGCTGTCTTATGCTTTTCCTTGGATTTGGCTTTAGCTTCTTGTCACACCTAAATGGCATCACACCTATATGGTGTATCGATTCATATAAGATCCTGATACCCATAGCGTATGAGCATCTTCTCAATGTAATGAGACTGTGACAATGCCACTCTAGTATTCGTCTGAATGATCTTTATCCCCGAGATAACATCAGTTTTCCCTAAGTCCTTCATGCTGAACTTAGACGAGAGGAACTTCTTTGTCTCAGTGACACTTGCTAGATCTGTATCCAAGATCAGTATGTCGTCTACGTATAGACAAACGACAACCCCCTCTCCCATCAGCGAACTTTGTGTACACACACTTGTCCGTCTTGCTGACCTTGTAGCCGTTTGATCTAATGACTTTATCAAACTTCTTATGCCATATCTTGGGAGTGTGCTTCAGACCATATAAAGATTTTACCAACTTGCAGACTTTGTCTTTGAGGCCTTTGACGACGAATCCTTCTGGCTGTTGCATGTAAATCTCTTCTGTCAACTCACCATTCAAGAAAGCCGTCTTGACATCCATCTGATGAATAACTAGCTTATGAATTGCACTCAGAGCAATCAACATCCTGATGGTTGTCATCTATACTACTGGAGCATAAGTGTCAAAGTAATTGATCTCTTGCTTCTGAGAAAATCCATTGGCAAGTGCCTTGAACTTGTCAACAGTTTCGGCCTTCATCTTCTTCTTGAAGATTGTCACGACCCGCACCCAGTAGAAGGACATGAGACCGTGGGAACGTCCAACCTACGCTGTAATATCGGCAGTAGAATGCTGTCCTAGGTTTCAATCAAAATCTAAACACAATATAATGTACCTGTCCAATATATATACTCTCCAAATGGAGGACAATCTCAGAAGGGTACAACTCAATAACAAAATAACTAAGAAATGTGTAATCAACACGATATGGAATAGATAGAAAGATCTCCAGTTTAATACAATCCAGAATTGAAAGGAGTTCAAGTGTTATCAACACCACACACAGAGTACGAAATAAATACAACTCATGAAATAACTGAAAACAACAACCGGACAATAACCTAACAATCTACTCCAAGCTCTACTGGTGTCTTCTCTAGGCTAGTTGGATCCTCTAAGTTCTCTGTAAAATTTATCAACGAGTCCAGTCAGGATGGGAACGAGTACATATCTTTGAAAGCAGTTCCAAAACATAGTAGGAAATAGAGCTAACAGTAGAATAAAATACATGACGTATTGTAAATAAGTACATGAATATAGGAGATATGGATAAGTAAACTGCGATCATAAAATATAATACAGAATCTATGAAATATAATAAATATAAGTATTTCAGAGCACAAGATGGTTATGTGATTGGTTTAGATTGAACATGAGCGATCAATGGTAACTCCATATACATGAGGGTATAATAGGCATATACACGAGTACACTAAGGGTTTAATCACATAAGCACTTCTACTCCCCCCTACCCCAATCAATACACAAGGATCCGATTAAGTTATGTTACGTACATGATAGTTAGTTTTGCACAATAAGCACATGTGAGCATACGAGAGTACATGAGATCACATGATTTGAATATGAATAATACGAATATAAGGGTACATGATGTACATGATAAAGTACATGAACATAAAATACCCGATGTACCCGATATACCCCTGAGGGGATAACATCTCATGAAAAGATCAATATAGTACCAATCCATGTTAATAACGTGTCAACATCAAGTAAAGTAGTCTAAAGCAGAAAATATATACTATCATGAATGAAAACTAACAGAGAATGTACTCGCCTGATATCCTGAACAATAAATGTATAGATGTCCAAACTGGAGTCACAGAGTCCTATTTAAAGAGATACAGGTTATAATGTGTTCTAATTTGAATATTTGAATATACAATGCAAATATACATGCTCTAGGTCAAAGTCAACCCAAAGTCAACTATGGTCAACTCTCAGTCAAACTAAGTCAATGGTCAAATTCTAGGGTTTAAACAACTCGACACTAATTACTCAAAACTCTAACCCATAACCATATCACATACCCTATGATATATCACTTATATTATAAGGCATTACACATACATAGATATACTGTATTCATTACCACTTCTACCTAACCTATATCATGATACTAATAATCACAACCAACCTATACCACTTTATCACATATAACCTTGCCTTCAACCCCAAACCTAGTATATTTCAATATCTTATTTGATATATATATATATATATAATATATATATATATATATATATATATATATATATATATATATATATATATTACATCACATATATACACTATTCTCACAGGTTGTAATATCACCAAGAGGACAATGAAGATAAGGTAAGTCCTCAACTTCATAGCCCACAACAATACATACAAAGTACACCACATATTATCCAAATTAGTTAGGGGCTGAACCATGATACGGTGGAATGAGGTAATGAGTGAAGGGAATAAGGGGATTTTAGGACATGGATGCAACCAGTGGTGAAGTGAAGATATAGGCTATGCAAATGGATATTGGCAGGGCATGTACCTGTGCAGTGATCAATGAATGGCTAAGACATTGGTCTGGACCAATGGTTCAAGATACCAGGTCACAGACTTGGCTTGAGGGCAGAGTATATGTTCCCAACTGTGCGGTAAAATATGCAGCAAAGCTTATACAGGTAATGCAATGGATTGAATGCGTAAGGGATGAAATCAAGGAAGATGTGAACTAAGAGAGTGGGCAGACAATGCTAGGACATGATATGAGAGATACAAGACTGAAATATAATGGATAGTAGGATAATCACTAAATAAGTTCTGAACATTAAGTAGGAGAATCTGATACATCATGGTACATCTATGGTTAATACAAAATAGAACAGGACATCACAAGGGGATGTGAAACCAATGTTCCCACTAAACTATATAGGTCTCATCTGAACCCAGAGTGAGAGGAAGGGTTTGGGTCTAACCTCAGGATACTAGCATCAATCATGACACTACCAACCAAGGCAATTCAGATACAGGAAAAGACATAAGGGATAGCAAGGCATTCATAATTTGGGTCCAACTGACCATAAACATTCAAAGAATTGAACAAGTCTAAAGGGAAAAGAAATGGAAGAGTAATTGGACTAATACTCTAATAAGTATTAGGACAGAACATCTACATGGGAATCACATTAGTGATGTTCTAAAGGCAGGTCAGATATCTAATGGGTAGCTTCTTTATTAGAACCAAGACTAAACTTGAATGGATTATAAATTGTGCATGCTAACAGAGAATATGGGGAAAATGTACTGTGGACTGGGTACTTAAGTGTTTAGGTAAATGGACAGGTACTCTTATGGGTATGCAGGACATCTAGTATGTACAAGACATCTAGTATGTGCAGGACATGAAATGTATAGTTGGCTAATATGCAGTGAATCAATGATGGACAGATGAATGGTGGATGCAAGGTTGGTGTGTCTGTATATATGCAGTGGTGCAATGTGTAGTGGCTAATTTGGAATGCAGGACAAAAAGAAGGGTGGCTTAACATCTAGTATCAGAAAAGGGTTTTCAGGATATGTCCAAGTGCAAGGCAATCTCTAATATACAGACATCATATCTGTACTAATGGGGTATGCAGGACATGCCATTAAGTAGGGCTATGATAATGAATAAATATGTATGTTGATATAATTCAGTATCAAGAATTGAACTTACAGTGTAATATGGAGGGAATGCAGTGAATGAAAGTGTGTATAGGTTAGAGGCTTATGACTGGACTAAGGAAATGAAGTGATTACATCGAGCCATCACATTACCTCCCCTCTCTGAACATAAGCCCAAGGGACTGAGTATGATAAGGAATGCCAATTACTGGAACACTGAACCATAACCCAATTGAGCCTATACTCAACATCTGACACAAAGTGATGACTGCTACAAAAGAACTAACTGGAAAATGATCAATGTGGATGATAGCTAACAATTCCTAAAAAATAGGACTAAACTAGGATGATGTTCAAGGCAGGACACTATAGGTGTTCTCAGAGATTAGAACATGGATGAACATTAAGATGAGCAATAAAGGTCAATCTATGGACTAAGAAGTCTAACAAATATCCTAGGTGAATAGTTTCGAATGGACAGATGCTTCATACTAGATGTCTCAAACTAATCCTATATGCAGGACACTATTGGATATGTATGGCATTCTAACAAGGATTTGACACATGAACAAGGGAATTTAGTGAATGATATTCATAATTAGTGAAGTACGAATGCAACACACGCACGATATGCAAATGTGGATGCAGGACAGTGTAGGATCTCTAATAGCAGTTGGCTAATAGATGAAATGAATTATAGTATAGATGAAAGTAGGTAGGGAATGTTATGCAGGTAAAGTGTGTGTATGGTATAATCTCTTATGGGAGCAGAACATTAGATGATGCAGGGTGTTTAATTCAAGATGCAGTGGAAGAGGAAATATGAATGTGTAGTGAAAGAATTGTATGTAGCAGTGAACGAAATGCAAGACAGAGCTGAGTGTGTGTGTACTGATCATAAATGAAACTATCTAGGGTTCTAGGATGACACAACAACCCTTATAAGTTCATAAAATCTGACTGCACAACACAAACAGTCAAAAATAGAGAACACCACTTGAACCCGATCTTCCATGATCAAAATACCTCATCAAACTACCTCCAAATCCCATAGAACAGTACCCACATAAAACACAACATATTATCAACATTATAAACTAATTACATTTGAAAATAGAGTATTAAAACCCTAAGGGACATTTCACCAAACACTTGACGTACGTATCCGACACTCTTACGATACGCACACCAAATGAATCCGAAATTGACCCAAATTCTTCCTAATGGTATGGGGACCCTAAATGAATGCATTATGGAAAGAAATCTAGAATTTAAAGGGGTTTTGAGGTTCTTACCACGTGAGAGATGGATTCTCAAGGAGACACTTCTAGATCTAGGTTTCTTTCACTTCTACTAGCCAAATTGTCCCAATAAGCTCCCTCCTTGCAAGTAGAGGCTTCCTCTCTCCAAAGGTGAAGGGATTGCAACTTGTTTGGAGAAATTTGTGCTCAATTTGAGGAATGGAAAAAATTTGGGGAAGAACACTAAATTAGGGTTAGGGTTCTTGATGAAAGGGGAAGAAATAGGGCTAATGATACTATATATTGCATGGTGGGACTATTGTGGCCGAACATAGGTGATAGGATAGGGTTTGGTTAAGTTATATTGGCTAAAGTCTCTCTTATTGTCATTTATAGGACTTTTAGGAAGAAGGCCCAAAGTGGCTTATCAATTTAAGTCAAATCTAGCCTGTACATGATATTCTAACAAGATTAGAGTCCAACTAATAAGTCTAAGTCCACTAGCTAGATCTCTATGATCGTGGTTAGCCTCTAGTCAAAGTGGTTCTAAGGTTTCACTAACCAATAACACTAACACAATGCATTAATTAAAATAATATAAAAATAATCAAGAATTCACCAATTGATATCACTAACATGATTTAATCCATTAATTAATAACTCCAGAAAAGTTCAAAAAAATACCCTCATTTTAGAAAATTAGTATTTACAAAGATCCATTTACATCATATTGATTTTGCTCCTTCAGGCAGATCGACCAACACCCATGTTGTTGGAGGTTATCGAGTCATACTCATCATTAATAGCCTCCTTCCAGAAGACATCATCTTTGGTCTTCATCGCCTCATCATAGGTAAGCGGATATGCTTCTACATGATAGGTGACGAAATCCTCTTCGAAGTCCTTTTCTCTTCATTCGCTTGGACACAGGTTCTGCGAGTTCAGGTTCAACAGTTGTTTCTGTAGCAACAACTTCTTCTTGGACTACATCTTCCTTAGAAGCATCAGCCTCCTGTGCACCCACACAATTCTTCGAAATATCTCCGAGAATAATATTCTTTTGTCTTACAAATTTATCTTCAAAGAATTCTGCATTGCAAGATTCAATAATATAATTTGATTCAATATCAAGAAACCCCCGAGCATCACTCTTATCAGCATAACCCATGAATAGTCTTCGTAGTCCTTGTGCCCCGCTTCTGAAACTTTAAATTCAGAAGCTTCATATATGCCAAACACCCCCACACTCGAATGATATTCAAGTTGGGTCTGACCTTAAACCAGAGTTCATGAAGAGTGACTTCCGAAGTTGCAAGCGGCACTGTTTGTAGAACATAGCCGTAAGCACTACTTCATCCCAAAAGCAATTTGAAAGATCCATAGTCAACAACATCGAGTTCATCGTCTTTGTTAAAGTTATGTTCTTCCTTTCTACAATACCATTTGATTGAGGTGAGTACGGAGCAGTCATCTCGTTGACAATTCAATGTTCTTTGCAGAACGATACGAATTCATAAGACCTATACTCTCCACCTCGATCACTTCTGAGTATCTTGAGTTGTTGTCCGGTTTGACGCTCGGCTTAAGTCTTGAAGTCCTTAAATTTCTTAAATGCTTCATCTTTAGACTTGAGCAGATAAACGAACACGTACTTTGAGAAATCGTCGATAAAAGTAATAAAATACTTCATCCCGACCTTTATGGAGAACTGTTTGAAGTCACATATATCTAAGTGTACCAAGTCCAGAAGATCTGTACTTCGATTTACCCGCTTGAACGATTTTCTTATGATCATCGTCTATGCACAGACCTCACACTTCTCTAACTCCTTACTCCCACCCTTAGAGATAAGCCCTAGAATAGACATCTTGTTTATTCTTTTACAATAAACATGTCCCAGTCTATTATGCCACAACTGAAGAGAATAACCAGAAGAAGAGACTGCATTTATAATCTTTATTGGACTTACAAGTTGATGTTTGAACATCCTTTTGGTATAAAAAGCCTTTCCGAAGTATGCCCCTTTGTAAGACATAACAACCTAACCAGCGTTGATGTCAATCCACAAGCCTACATTGCAGACTAGACTTCCTGAGACCAGGTTTTTGGCTATAGCAGGTACATGATTCACATTTTGAAGCATTAGCGACTTCCCCAAAGTCAGTTGTAGTACTATCGTCCCGATCCTATGTACTTAAGCTTGTGTCTGGTTTGCCACCATAACCTTCTCAGAAACAGGTTTGTACGTGGTAAACCACTCCTTATTTGAACAAATATGGCACGATGCCCTAGTGTCAATCCACCAGTCCCTGCCTACACTAGTTGAGTTAACATGTTCAATCATTGCAACAAAGTTAGCCTCACCTTACTCTTTCTGCTTTGGTTTTTCCTTACAATCCCTCTTCCAGAGGCCTTTCTTGCCATAGTTGAAACAAGTCCCAGATTCTTTGGACTTGGGCTTGAACTGAGCCGACTTCACCTTCAGATAGTGAATGTCTTTCTTCTTATTGTAGGGAGCCTTTGCTTCCCTTTAGAGTTTCCTCCTTGCATAATGTTGGCCTTGGCCATCTTCTTGGACAAGGTGTCCAATTTGAGTTGAGCCCTCAAATCATCTTCAACATGTATCTAGTACAAGAGGCGTTCTAGATCTACTTCCATCTTCTTGCGGTGCATGTCTACGATGAAATTGCTCCAGCCAGGTGGGAGCTTGATGACAATACCCCTGACGACAAAGGCATCGACTAACGGCATGCCGTCATCCGCCAGCTTCTGACTTAATTTGCGGAACTCCTTGACTTGAGGGAACATAGTTTTGTTGTCCTCAAATCGCATCTTCCAGACCTTTTCGGTCATGTGGATCTTGTTTCTTTTTCATCTGCATTGTAGAGATTCTCTATAGACTCCCAGACGTCCTTTATATTGACTATCTTACTATAAGACTCTGCCAGAGAGTCCTCCATAGAGTTCAAGATAAGAAACTTACAGAGGTTGTTATCTCTCCTCTACTTCGACTTCAAAGCAGTGGCTTCAACAACTCTTCGAGCATTTTGACCTTCTGGAATCAAAGGTTCAGGATCTGTCAACACATAGTTGACACTAACAAGTTGAAGATTAAGTCTGACCTTTCTTTTCTAGATGTTGTAATGCTCCCCGTAAAACTTCTCAAGTTTGTTAAAACTTGTGTCGAGAAGGTTTGTACGGTTGTTTTCCATCAGATCTGAATCTTGCTTTGAAATTTTTATTTCTGAAACAGATCTTAGATGGAAGAACGTGAGTGGACAAAGTGATTCTTAGGAACAAATTCCTATCACACACTCTGTATATATGGAACTTCAAGAATTGTTTCTCAAGAAGATCCTAAAGTCTCTGTCTCGTAGATGAAGGAAGAAGCAGACGCAACTCTGTTGGGGTGATGAAGATCACCGTTGCTCAAAGCAAGATTTGCCTTACTGCGATCTGCTCCCAGGAACCAGCAAGTTCGAAGAACTTCTGGAACGCTCGCTGTCACCTCATGACTGAACTCGCAGAACTCCTTGGACTCCAATGGCAGTGGCTGTTTGCAAAAACAAAAGTTTGATTACAAACTAAGAAAAAAATACAATTGATTTCTGGAAAAGTACAACTTTAGGAATCTGATCAGAAGATGATCACTTTATCCCTTGGACGATACGATGTCGAAGAAGAAAGCCTTTAGAGAGTGCTGCAGCAACTTAGTCAGGAGATTATGATCATTAGTGATACTTGAGAAGTGATTTGAAACTCTATTTGTAGATTTTTGAAGTAAGTGTCAGCCAGTTGCTCTGATTGGCGCACACTTGCAATTGGCGCACCATCACCCATTTGTTCGAATGGTTGGCTTAACTGCTTGGAACGTGTGGCATTCTGTGAGAGAGATGCGCTTGGTCATAGACAGTATCATATGCACGTTCTTCGAGATTAGTAGCATGCGCGCCATATCTTCTTGCTTTTGGATAATCAATTGGTGCCAACTCACAAATGGCGCTTAGCATGATTTGATGATTAGCGCCCTCTGTTTTATTCATTAAATCAATAAACAATGATTTCCTCGCGCCAAATGACAAATAGCACGAGGTAGCTGTCAATCATTATGACCAAGTCTGACATAATCTTTTCGAGCGCTGCATGCTCGGGATTCGAAAGGATTTTTCTCGACTAACGTGTTGTCAATCATAATGACGAGCATCTGAGATTCTCGAAGAAGCTTGCCATGTGGGATCTCGTGCCAGTGCCATGTGATTTAGAGCACCATTTGATGATGAGCGCCATTTAACTTATGAGCGCCTATTGACCAGCACCATCAGTTGTAATAATTTTTTAGCTTCTACAAGACCCCCTTCAAAGTTTTCAATTTTGAAAAATCTAAAAATTTGAAATACTTTGAATAAGAAGCAATTTCACGCTTTTGGCGCACTTCAGAAACTCAACCGACTCCGGATTTCTCGTGCAATTTGCACAGACGTTACATGTAGGCTTAGGCTATAAATAGTCCTTTAAGAAGAGGAGAGAGAGAGAGAGTTATTTACTTAGAATTTTCTCTCTCGAACTCTCATTTTCTTCTTCTTCTCCTTCCGAGTTCACGAAGCTTTCCTCACTGTCGTCAATGGCACCAAGGAGGTCCAACGCGAGAAAGGACAAGGGTGTCACCGAAGCTTCGTCGCAAACGTCACCGCTGAGGGTGCCACAGCATGCGCCACCGTCGACGAGAGCCGAGGAGGCCAACCCCGCCCTTGAAGGTGAATGAACGGTCGAGGAAGACGAATAGTAGAGTCGACACCATTTGCTGGTAGCGTGAACTAAAGCCTGCGTCGACCGCCTCTTTCAGAGTGTTGGTTGGCGCGGCACAATTTCTAAAACGTGCTACCTCTTTTAGAGTGTTGGCTAAAATCATATCGTGCACCCTTTGTTCACTCAAAGTGCACTACGTGCTATGTGTCAAAATCTTGTCAATAGTGCAATATCTTATGCATGTGCAAAATAAGAACTTGTCAATCACATGCGCCAATTAAGAACTGCCATAACACATGCGCAAACTAGAGAAAATTACTTATTTCTTCTTAACTTGTAAGAATACTTTTTCATGATTTTAACTCTTATTTTCTTTTGCCTTTCTGTAGCGTCTATGGTGACACCAAAAGCTGAGGTCGCCGCCAAAGAGGAAGTGATGTCTCCTTTCATCAAAGAGGAATTGGTGACTACTAAAGAGGAAATAATTCCTAAAATTGAAGTCACCGTAAAGGAGGAACCGGCATCGGAAGGTAGTGTACCGGGAGTTCCAATCACCCAGCGCCTATTGAGGACCTCGATTAGTTGGGCCTTCATATGCGTGATGGTTGAGAGAGTGGTACCTGCCCCAGCATGGCCATCCTCGGGCAAATGAATAAAGCGAAATTCTTTATTTTCTTGATGTTTCCTGTTTGATGTTGCTTTTTGATGTTCTAAGATGTAGTTTGCTTTCTCTTTTTGCAAATGTAGTCCTTTACTCCTTTTTATGCAGAAAGAAATAAAGACCTTTTATTTAATCGTTTGTTATGAACTTATGATTTTGTGGACTTATCCTCTTTGGCATATTTTTACTCAAAAGTTGTGGATACGGTATTTCTTGAAAAATAACACCACTTATTATATCTGTTCAGTGGTCCTAGACGTAACAGAGTATAATTTTGACATGATGTTATTTTTGACACAATATTTTCACCGACGAGTCGTCGATACAGACAATAGAATTCACAGGTAATGTGGACGTGAATTCGTATATCTGTCGTTTATCCTTAAACCAACTGGGCTTAAGAATAAGATATCTTTTAAAATAACTGGGTTTCAAAAGATAACGTTGTGATGATATGTTTGGTGGATGTTATGGGTTAATTTTTTGAGGATGTACCATAAGATCTGGTTAGACTACACTGGGGATTTCTGAGGACTTATTATCTATGGGTTTTTCACGGAAGAATAAAAGATAATAATTCGAAGATTTGTGTGTGTAAAATATTTGTTAGAAAATATGATACACACCTTCAAACATGATATTTCTTCAAAAATTTGCCGTTGATAGGCATCATAGCTATTCGGCCGTCCATCCCGGTCAACTGATAAGCTCCATTAGAGAAAACTTTGCTTACAACTAGGGACCTTCCCACTTTGGTTCGAACTTGCCCTTGCTCATGTGTGTCATAGTCATGGGATGTCTGACAGTAAGGACCAGCTCACCTTTTTGAAATGCTCGTACTTTGACTTTACGGTTGAAGGCTTTTGAGATACGGGCTTGATATAGCTCGATGTGTTATTGAGCTAGTAGCCATTTCTCTTCGAGTGTTTCAAGCTCCTGAAGTCGAAGACGATTATTATTTTCTGTTGTGAGTTCATTGGCAATAGCTATTCTTAGTGATGAAATTTGAATTTCCAGTGGTAGGACATCATCTCATCCGTACACTAGAGAGAAAGGTGTACAGCTAGTCAGAGTGTGTACGGTAGTACTATAGGCCCATAAACATTCTCCAAAATTTTTGCTCTAGTTCCGTTTATTGGTAGAAACAAATTTCTTGAGAAGCTTAATGATTATTTTGTTGAATGCTTCAGCCAAACCGTTAGCTGCAGGATTATACGCTGTAGAAGTAACACTGTTGATTCGATTGTCATCACAGAATCGAGTGAAGTTCTGACTGACAAACTAAGGTCCATTGTCATGGATGATTCATCGAGGAACACTGAATCGATAGATTATATGATGTTTGATGAAGTTGATGACACTGCTTGTCTTGACTTCTGCTAAGGGTATAGCTTCTGCCCATTTTGAGAAGTAATCGGTTATAGCTAGGATAAACCGATGTCCTCGAGATGATGGAAGATTAATAAGACCAATGACATTTATGCCCCATGCTTCAAAGGCCAGGATGCTGCGGTCAGATGTAGAAATTCTGATGGTTGATAGATAAAATCTGCATGGATTTGACATGGTCGGCATTTCCTCGCATACTCAATCGTATCCGACACCATGGTGGGCCAATAGTATCCCATGTATCGAATTCGATCCTGTAGCTTAGGACCAGGCTAATGTGCACCACAGATACCATCGTGAGCTTCACGTAGTATCTGCTTTGCTTCACCTCTCGCAAGATACTGTAGGAGCATTCCGTCAAATGATCGTCTGTATAATGTTTTGGAAGAGTGATTGTAATAGAATCGAAACGACCACCGATGGATTATCATTGCCTCTTTGGGATCTTTGGGTAAGATGTTATGTACCGCAAAGTTGATGAAATGAGCCTTCCAGTCTTCACTAGTAGTACCAACTTTAACTGAATTGCAAATTTCAACATTTAAATTATTCTCGACACAGAATAATTCCCTAATAGTGATAACAATTATTTGTGTCTTTCTACAGGATTCGCTAATACTGCTGCTAGATTAGCGAGTGTATCAGCTTCTGTATTACAAGCTCGGCGTACATGTTAAATGAAAACCTTTGAAGGATGTAGCCAATTTGACTGCTGCTTCTTGGTATGGAATGAGATCTTGATGTCGAACTTCATACGTGCCTCTAACCTGGTTGACAATCAGTTTAGAGTCTCCGTATACTTCTAGATATTCGATATCCAATTGTTTAGCTAATTGGAGACCGATGAGTAGAGCATTGTATTGAGCAACATTGTTAGAGCATGGCCCGTCTAGAGAATAAGCTCTTTAGATAGCTAGTCCTTCTGGTGATACAAGAACGATCCCAACTCCAGCGACAATAAAATCGTTGGGTACAATTCTAGATGCACCATCAAAGAATAGACACCAAGCAAGATTTCTTCTGAAGTCATGTTAGATTCCAGAGTTTTATCAGGAATTTCATCATAGAGTTTAGAAGTTTCAAAGATTGGATGAGCGGCCAAGAAGTCAGCTAGGGCTTGACCCTTAACAGACTTTTGAGGCACATAGACCATATCATATTGTGCTAGCAATATAGCCCATGTAGCTAGTCTGGAATTGAGCGTACTGGGCTTTTTCACCAAAACCCGCAGAGGATTGACTCTGGAGATGACATGAATGGTTTAGCCCGTGATATAATGTCGTGTTTTCTGAACAGTAAATATCAGGGCTAAATATTCTTTTTCCACCGATTTATATCGATGTTCAGCACCGATCATTGTACGACTGAGATAATAAATTGCTTGCTTATGACCATCCTTGTTCTTCTGTGCTAGTAGGGCACACAGGGAATGATCTATTGCATGAACATATATTAGGAAGGGTATTCCTGTGATTGGAGGAACCAGGACTAGAGGGTTCATCAAGTACCTCTTATGTCTTCAAATGCTTGTTGGCATTCATCAGTCCAAACGAAAGATACACCTTTCTTCATTAGTTGAGTGAAAGGTCTGCAGCGTCCAGAGAGATTTGAGATGAATCTCCTGATATATGCAAGTCGACCCTGGAAACCTTGTAGCTCTTTTAGGTTGCGTGGAGGACGCATCTCTTGAATGGCTTTGACTTTTTCGGGGTCAATGTGTATACCCTTAGAGGTAATAATGAATCCAAGAAATTTGCCACTAGAGACTCCCAAGAATGACTTGGTGGGATTCATCTTGAGTTGATGCTTGCGCATTAGATCGAATATAGTTCTTAAGTCTTGGATGTGATCTTCTTTTAGACGACTCTTGACAATAATATCGTCAACATAGCATTCGACTGTCTCGGTAAATGTTCGCGGTATATGGTGCTCATGGCCTGCTGATAGGTTGCACCAGCATTTTTAAGACCAAATGGCATGATTGTGTAGTAGTAGACTCCTAAAGGAGTACAAAAAGATGTATGTTTTCATCTTCGGGGTTCATCCTGATTAGATTATATTGGAAGAATCCATCCACGAAAGATATTCGCTCGAACCTACAAGTATTGTCGATTAGGACATCAGTGATCAGAAGAGGGAACTCATCTTTAGGACAAGATTCGTTAAGGTCTCTAAAGTCGATACAGACTCGGACCTTCCCTATTTTCTTCTTAACTGGGATGACATTAGCCACCCAGTCCGAATGTTGTTCCTCTCTGACAAAGCCGCAAACAATTAACTTTTTTACTTTAGCTTCTATAACGTCCATCATATCAGGTCAGAATTGACGTTGTTGTTGTTCGACTGGCTTAACATTTGGCAGAATGTTGAGCTTGTGAGTAGCGACCCGAGGATCTAGTCCCGGCATGTCTTCATAACTCCAGGCAAATACTTTAATATATATTCTCTGATGAGCTGGATCAGATCTTGTTTATCTGCTTCAGGAAGACTTTTGCTGATAAAGATTGGCTTTAGAGAGGCTTTATCTCCGATATTGATCTGGACCAATTGATCCTCAGTAGGTAGTTCATGCTGCTCGAAGTGAAGTTCCCATTGAGTATCCATCCTTTGTGCCTAGGGCTCAGTTTCGGGAGTCTTGGTGAAGTCGTCATCGTCTTCAGAGAACTCAGCAGTCACCATATTGGAAGATAGAGTCACTCGATAAACGTGCCCTATGCTGGTATCTGAATCCCATGATGCAGAATCAGAAGAATTAGATCGTTCTTCTTTGTCAAACTCAAAAACATTTGGGGTTAAGATTGGCGAAGTATAGCCTAACCCATGCTTTATTTTATTATAATATTATAATGACTTTTCTTTTCGAACAGGTATACGAATAGGAGTTCGTCTTCCCTTACCATCGTTGAGGCCAAATTTGAAATTATAGCCCATCTTTTGGATGATGTTCTTAGATTATTGACTGTAATGACTAGTTGAAGTCGCCCACTATCATCATTTTCAAAGTCGCTATCGGTTGTAGCCATTTGATTTAACCATTTGCTGAAGAGGATAGGGTGTCCATCCTTCTTCCGGGAGGGAACTAGAAAGAAAGAGTTTGTACTGATTCGAGTGATACTTCATCTCGGAAAGGTTGAACGGCTCCTAAGGTAAGAGGTTCAAAGTTATCCACAATTTCTAGATAACATTATGCGTAATAATTTATATCAATATACTACAAAGGAGAATCTACTTTATTGATATTTACATGATCATTTGCAACAGTATTTTTAACCTTAGCCGATGGCTTACTAAGATTATAACAAGAGGAGGAGAATAAGAAGGCTTGTTACGACGAAAGTCGATAACAAGAGGCTAAGAAGCGGTGAGCTCCCTATGCTCCGTTTTTTCAGCAGGAGGATGCTTGTGGAAGGAGAGATATTGATGGTCAGTGTCTGAGAAGACGAGGGACGAGAAGTGCGTCCCTTGACTGGAATCACGAGGACCTCATCCGGACTCTCTTTCGATCTTCTTCGGTGTCCATTGCCATTACAACTTTTATGAACTTCTTTTTATACATTCTGGAGTTTGTATAATATCAATGCCTCGAAAGGGATTAAGATCAACCACTTCCTTCCTTACTTCTCCATTGTCATCAACATATTTAAAGCATTGATGGAGAGTGGATGGCACAATGTTATGTTCATGCAACCACGGTCTTCCTAATAATACATTGTAGGAGACATGATTGTCAATCACATAGAAGGTGACCTTCATACGGAGATTGCCAATTTAGACTTTGAGGCAAATTTTCCCCAACGGTTCACTTCTTCCAGAATTGAACCCCAAAATAGTCGTGATCGTTGTTTAGAGGTTATGGACTGGGATTTTAAGTGCATCCAACAAAGTTTTCGGGTATATGCTGAGTGCAGATACCAGGTCGACTAGAATGCGATTGACCTTCATTGTATCGACATTCCGTATAGTAGAGAGGTCGGTCATGTCGATTGTCCTCCAGAAACATATCATCTTGAGTAAAAGTGATATTGGGAATCAATTCCATCACACTATGACAGTGAGAGCATGCTACAGGTTACTTCTCTCATTTCTTAAGATGTGCCAGACAAGTATCAGCTTGCATCAAAGCCTCACTTAATGTTTCTCGAGTTTCCCTCGAGAGACGCATGAGTTCAAAAATCGATAATCTTGTCGGAGTATTGGCTAGTTGGGCCAATATGTCAAAATTATATGGCTTTTTAAGTCCCTGAGGTGGAGTTTTCTTCAAACTCTTGTAAAAGCAAGCTGGGTGTTTGCCTTTGTCAGCTGCTGTTGGTTTGGGAAGAACAAGTTCCGCTTGGGTGATGATGTCGAAGGAACATTGGGGACATGAGGAGATGATGTCGGAGGGGCATCGGAGACGGAAGGAAGAGTGACCGCATTCTCTTGACCTTCTGGATAGTCTCTGAGATAGAGCCTCCCAGATCTGGTACCGGTCATAGCTTCTTCTTCCGGAACTGGTGCAAAAGAAACCATATTACAGTTCTTCACCCGAGTCTTGTTTCTGGAAGACTTCTTTTGGAGAGATGAATGATTTGTCCAGAATTCTAGGCCAGTACGGGATTGATTGTGTTGAAGACGTAGAAAAAGAGGTATATGAGACCCTTTTCTGTCATTAAAGCCAGGGGATTTCTGTAGATCGTATCCCATCTTTGTCATTAGTTCGTGGGACTGCTGACTGTACCGATGGAATTCTGGCTAGTACTTGATTTCTGGCTTTGGTACCTTCATCTTGGAAGAAGAAGGTAAAGTTGTTGTTGAAACGAATGTAGCCTCCAAAGGTGGAAGATGATCACCCAATGATGTCATGTGGCATGACTTGTACTTGGCTGCCTTTCTTGTCTTGTTAGAAGAAGCAGGTGTCTTTGATTCAAAGTCAGTGACCAAGTCGGGGTGAATCCACATTATCTCTCCTTTATCGGTTGACAGAGGAACCAAGCCGTCACTTCTTGCTGGTGGAAGGTTGACGGTCTCCAAGGTAGTCTTTGGAATGGGGACGACTCTATCCTATACCAGTTGAGCAGTAAAGTCACCGAATTACAGAGAGACGATATTGGTAGTCATCGTCTTCTCGTCTTGCTGAAGAGTGATAGCCTTGGCATTGATCAGCTCTTGAATCTTCCTTTTAAGTACGTAGCACACTCTGGTTGGATGCCCCAAGAACCTGTGATACATACAATATTTGTGATTGTCAGTTTTACCTACTTCATCTAGTCATTTAACTTCGGGCAATTAAAGTTTGTTGCTCTTAATTAGCCAATTAAATATGCTCAGAATATCATCCTCATCAGGAATATTCCTCTTTGGGATGTGGTGCTCTCTGTGGAGGTGCTGTCGCTGTAGGTGTTGGTTGACTCACATTGATGGCTAAGGCTTCTTTGTCTTTGCGATTGTTCTGACGACCACCGCTGTTGGTAGTATAATGCTCATCCTTGTCCAGGTTAGGCATCTGAATGCCTAGCTGCTTGAATTTATCATCACTGTCTTCAGCTGTCCTGGCACTTACTATGAAGGGCCCAATCTTGGAATTGTGTGGGTTCGTTCCACATGCTGACTATAGGTAACAAGTTTGATTTATATGTATCTATAGTCAATACATCTGGAGTACCCAGAGGCATCTTGAGTGCCTCACGACGGAAGCGCTCTATGAAACGTTCAGCAGTTTTATTAGGCCATTGTTTGATCTTGATAAGGGCCGACATGGTCATGTCGTTTATTCCTTCATAGAACCATTCCAGAAATATTTGTTTTAGTGCTACAAAAGATATTATATAGCCATTTGGCAAACTACGATACCAGTCGTAGGCTACTCCTGCCAATCATCCAACAAATACTCTAGTGAGTAGAGCATCGTTTTGTTGGAGCAGGTCTGTCATCACCTCGAAATGGTTGAGATATTGACTAGGAGAAGTGCTGTCGTCAAATAGCATTATGGTTGGCGGCTTATACTTGGATGGAAATGGAACTTCCTTCCATTCTACAGGATAGGGTTGTTTGATCCCTAGCTTCTGTAGACCATCCTTCTGCTTAAAAGCTTCAAACTAATTTCGCAGAAGCTTGACTGCTTCGAGAGGATCCCCTGATGCTTAAGGAGCCGTAGACTGGTTTGATGTATTAGGAGGTGGAACTGTATGATAAGCACCATCCCTAGCACCATACTGACTTGGAGTAGCCTGAGTTGGTATGGTAGCATTGAGAGGAGATTATACTCCCAAGCCAGTATTGGCAGGTACAGATGCTGCTATGTGTTCTTGAGTTGGAATTAGATTCACAACCATTGGAACAGTGTGTTGTGCTACGATCACAGCATGCATACATGTAACCATTTCAGCCATGATTTTTAAATTGGCCTCTAAAGTGGCGATCCGTTGCTCCTAACTGGCGGAGCTGGAAGCATCTTGTTCTTCATTAGTGACGTAGGCAGTCACCTCTAGCTACCGAGGATGAACTTGTAGATAGGATAGTCCGATCAGAGTCTTCACTATCCGCTTCAAAGTCATGCAGAGACCACCCCCAAGATGAGGAGTGGGAAGATCCCTTTGACCGAGGAGATCTCGGTTAGAATCAGGAAGATTCTTTTGACCGATTACTTCTTCAAGATGAGGAGTGGTAAGATTCCTTTGACCGAGGAAGTCTCAGCCTCTTGATCTTGTGTTTTGGTAAACTCCTTCGCCGGTGTCACAGATTAGATCAAGGTACTACTGACTAGGATTACGGGATGCATTATGTCTTGGACGTTTTCCACCCCCAGTACTACGGAATGTTATATTGGCCGAAGCATACATCAATTCATCTTTGTCTACCATAATGAGTTTAGGAGTCCGAGTGTAATTCTAGCAGTCAAAGACAGACCGTTTAGCTGATTGACAGCAACACTTGATTACTACTTCATGGTGATGATTACAGTAATATTCCTGATGTGGAATTATAGGTGTATGAGATGGTCCTGCAATCTTCTGCTTTTGTACAA
This sequence comes from Iris pallida, assembly GCA_029216955.1. Taxonomy (NCBI): domain Eukaryota; kingdom Viridiplantae; phylum Streptophyta; class Magnoliopsida; order Asparagales; family Iridaceae; genus Iris; species Iris pallida. The sequence continues at coordinate 56,015 of JANAVB010009104.1, read as the reverse complement.
GAAGATCACAGAGATCGATTACAGTGACAGGATAAGGAGAAGTCGGAGGAACATATTCTTTGATTATGTTTGGAATGTGGTTCATGTTCCTAAGATGCTGTATCCCCTGTGTGTACAGAGAAGTGCAGAGTTCATTGGCATAAGTAAGAGGATTCTTGATCTTAGAAGTCTTTACTGTGCACAATTTAGTAGGTGGCGCAGATTGTTCATGATGCGTCATGTGACTTGATGAAGTTGATATTGTTCTGCGCTGGTTAAGGTAAGTACGCATGTCAGAATCCTGTACCACTTGCTTGTCTGTCTGAGACACCATCAGTTTTTCCTGCTTTGACCTTGATATGCGCAAGGTAGGGAGATCCTAGCTTTCGCTTGATTGGCGCTGGCCAGCTTGATGAGGAATGGGCAAGATGCCCTGTTGTTTTGCGTACCCTGTTCCAACGCATTTGGTACGGCACAGATGGGCAGCAGGAAGTGGGCTTTGAGTAGAATCTATTTTCTTGACATCAATTTGATTGTCTCTGCCAAGATCAGTAGAGTTTCTACTCTAAAGTGTTCTTACATTAATTGGCACAGAGGTGCAACCAGATGTATTTCACACCAAGTCCAGGACTGGGGAAGGATAATGAGAGGCCATAGGGTGCTTTCCTTTATTCTGCATAGGGGCAGTAATATATAAATTCTCCACCAAGTTTTGAACTGGGAAGGAGTGAAGAGTAACCACAAGGCGCTTTCCTTTGTTTGGCGCCGAGACAGTGGTTAGCACATGTTAGGAGGAATGAGAGATAGTCGTATGGCGTTTTCCCTTAATTGGTGCAGAGGCAGTGGTTAGCGCATCCTCCACCAAGTTCAGAACTGGTGAAGAATAGGAAATAGCCACAGAGCACTTTTCCTTACTTTGCACATGAGGACTTTGGAGTCCAAATGGCACGAGTCTTCCTGTCTTTAGAGACAACAATAGTAGATGAGCGATTGGCACCCCCTGTGCCAATCATGGCTTCGTAGGCAATTTGGTCGTCTTTTACGACCAAAGTTTTCTGCATCGTACCGACCGACGCAACATCGCATTGAGTTGTCACTTTCTCGTCAGAGGAGAAAGTCGTCCCTAGAAGAGTCATCATTTTGTTTGCAAAAATAAAAAGTTTGATTACAAACTAAAATAAATAAAAAATAATTGATTTCTGGGGAAGTACAACTTTAGAAATCTGATCAGAAGACGATCACTTTATCCCTTGGACGATGCGATGTCGAAGAATAAAGCCTTTTGAGAGTGCTGTAGAAACATAGTCAGGAGATTATGATCATTAGTGATACTTGAGAAGTGATTCGAAACTCTATTTATAGCGGTTTGAAAAAACTGTCAGCCAGTTACTCTGATTGGCGCACACTTACAATTGGCGCACAATCACCCATTTGCGCGAACGGTTGGCTTAACTGCTTGGGACGCGTGGCATTCTGTGAGAGAGATGTGCTTGGTCGTAGACATTATCACGTGCACATTCTTCGAGATTAGTGGCATGCGCACCACGTCATCTTCCTGCTTCTGGATGATCAATTGGTGCCAACTCACAAATGGTGCTTGGCACGATTTGATGATTAACGCCCTCTGCTTCATTCATTAAATCTATAAACAATTATTTCCTCCCACAAAATGACAAATAATGCGAGGCAGTTGTCAGTCATTAGGACCAAGTCTGACACAATCTTCTCGAGCTGCGCGTGCTCGGGATTCGAAAGGATTTTTCTCGACTGACGTGCTGTCAGTCATGATGACGAGCGCCTGAGATTCTCGAGGAAGCTTTCCACGTGGGAACTCGCGCCAGTACCATTTGATTTTGAGCACCATTTGATGAGCGCCATTTAACTTCTGAGCGCCTATTAACCAGCGCCATCGGTTGTAATAATTTTTTAGCTTCTACAGCAGCCTCTAAACTCTCTTCGATTCTTAATTTTTGAGGAAGTCGTCAATGAAGGCACGAAAGAGTATTTATAGAGTTGGGCTCAACTATAACTCTAATCCTTGCCGTACACTAACTTGGAAAAGATAGGAACGAATCATGGAAATATTTAACTGAATCAAATTCAAATCCCATAAAAATTGGATCTGTAATTTTGACTCAATCTTTTCATAACTGCCTCAACCATCACATCAGTGCCTTACAACTGTAATGGCTCGCAGATGCTCAGGCACACGGGCGCACGAAAGCACAGGCGTACGGACGCTCAGGCGCACGGATGCGTGCCCGCACAAGCACATGGATGCTCAGGCACGCAGGTGCTCGGATGCACAAGCGCTCGAGCGCACGTGCCGAACCGAGCTACGTCTAGCCTGTGTCTGCCCCTGTGCCTGCCGTCGTGCTTCACCCGCGCCTGCCCATGCGCCTGCCCCAGCACCTGCAACCATGCCTGGCCATGTGCCTCGTCCATGCACCGAGCCTATGCGCCTAATACATGTGACTCGCGCATAAGACGAGCGCACGAACGCAACAATAGCGCCACATGCCGATGCCGTCGTGCTAAGTACAAAGTGCGCCAATAAAGAGCCGTATTGCGCCCTTGAGTCCGAGTCCGAGCCCGAGCCCGAGCTCGAGTCTGAGTTGCTAAGCCCTTTCGGGGCTTAGCTACAAAGAAAATAATCCTATGAGCACGACAAAAAAGTATAAATGCTTTCTTTGTGGAGTTAGCCTTCTTTCCACTAGAAAATACCCACACATGGCACTTAAGTGCCTCTCCATACCTCATGTGCATCTCTCAACACAAGCAAAGCTTTATATAGAGATACAATCCATTGGTGTGAGGAAAGTGGGACTATCTTTCTTAGTCTCCAAGGCAAAACACCAATACTAGGCACACCAATGCTTCCATGGATTCCGCTAATGGCTACTGCATATGGGTAGAGAAGACAAAAACTTCTTTTAAAGATGTATATATGGCTGTATGATATGGAGGAGTAAACTAAGTTAATTAGATCAATTGGATATTGATCTTATGAGTTACACATTATTTGAACCACTATACAAATACCAGGGATCAGTAAACAAAAATTAGTTGGTCCGTTGCAAACTTTTATACAACGACAAACATGCAACGTCAAAACAATCGTCACTAACTACAACCATGATATCGACCTTCCGCTGCTGAGTCGCCATGACAACTACTTAACAATGGAAATATGACGACATTATAGCAATGCACAAGTGGCGACAAAGCGAGTAACTGAAACGAGTGACAGACATACGACTACAGAGTGACAGAGTTGTTTAGATCAAAGTTGACTTAACAATGATGACCAACCACAAGTGTGCCACACATGTGGTGTAGTGCCCTGCTCCTAGCAGGCTGCATTGTGTTGGCTTGTGGGTTGAATAGCCTGACAGAATTGAATTATTGTGGAATTTTTTTTGGTATTGATTAGGACAAATGAATTGAGTCCCTCTCCAATTGATGGATTAGCTTCTACTGGAATTAAGTCCAAATGCAGTTAATTGTGTCTGTAGAAAAAAACCTTATTTAAGAGTCTTTTTCCCATCATTTTCATTTTTTGCTGGTTTTTGGACATTTTTGATGTTGGATTTCATTGATGTGTTCTTTGTGAGCAATTCTTGGATGCATCCATATTAAAAACTGTGAGAAAAAGAAAGAAAGATATAAAGAAGTGTGTTGAACCTCCGTTGGTACAATTTGTCATGTCCCGATTTCGTCAAATTTCAAAGTCGTCACCAGAGGTGATGTCGTACAAGTCTAAATTGTACTTTTACAGGGCAATAACATGAATTTGTGATAATTCTTATGAACACATGTTAAAATCTCATAACAATAGAAAGTTGAAGGCACTGTATATGTAGAAAATATCTTCAATTAATAACTTGCAATGGATCAATATCATAATACGTATAATATGTTGTTTCCACTACATTCATGAAATAACAAAAAATAATCGACAAGCTACCATGAAATAACACTTGTCATTCTATACATTATAACCTAATATGTATTTTAAACCAAAATGCCTCCCAATTGAACTGGGTTTAAAATACTTCAAAATAGTCCACATTACGTTGGTCCTAGTGATGTCCTTGTGCGGGTGGACGATGTTGCATACCGTCTTGCCCTTCCTCCTTCGCTACGTGATGTACATGATGAATTTCATGTATCTCGGTTGCGTAGGTATGTCTCGGATTCGAGCCAAATCCTCGATCATTCTGTGCTACTCGTTGGTATCGACTTGACTCACGAGGAGCAGCCCATATCCATTTTGGGCCACAGAGAGAAGGTGCTCAAGAACCAGATTATTAAGCTTGTTCGCGTTTCTTGGGGACATCACCCACTCGGTGAGTCGATATAAAAGCGTAATGATGAGATCAGATCTCGATATTCGTACTTGTTCGACTCGGAAGGTATATTTATTCTTATGCCTTAGTATATCAACTTTTGTGCTTAATTTGTACCCTATAATGTGGATGATTATTTTCTTGTTGTATGATTGGCTAATATGGTTGCCTGTGTTGCTAGGCTAGTAGTTAGTATTTTGCTTGTCCTAATTCCTCTATCGTGTCTTGCTTGAGATTCCGATAAAGAAATTTTTCTAAGGATGGTAAAGATGTCACTCCCCGTTTCCAGTATACATATTTTTTCTGTATAAATCGTATTTATGGCATCTGGTTTATGTAACTTGTGCACATGTACCCTATATTTACACCTAATCATAGCATGGAACAGTATCTCATCGCAGAGTAGTGTACCATCCCTTCTGGTTGTAGGTGTGGTTCACTACTTCGATGATGGAATACTAGACCGTGTTGTGATCCAAAATTTATTTAATTATTGTATAATATAGCATGGCATGTAGATTGGATTAGTAAAGTTAGGATTAGGGTTTAGTGGAGCCACCATCTCCTTTCCATATAAATATTCTCTTTCACTCTCTCTCTCTCTCCTCATTCACTCCCATTCACTTCTCCCAACCAAGCCTAGACAAGTACATCTTGTAATAATGGAGAGATCACTTGCTCTTTTTATTTTCTTTGATTTCTTTTCATATTAATAGCCTATATTATGCATCTAAACTTTCTCTACATGTTTAGTTCTTGGAGTTTTCGGATTTGATGGCTAGTTTAATGTAGATCTAAGTTTTAATGTAAGGTTTTTATAGGATTTTTTTAATGGAAATGATCTATCAAAAGTTGTTATTTTCAAAAACTAGTTGTTCCATGTTGTACATGATTCGATTTCATACAATTTTGGCTTTTATTTCACTTGATTTTGAGTTTAGAAGAGGAAGTTATGGCCATGAGTTTTAAGAAACCCTATGGCCGAACTTGTTGTTTGGGACGATGACCCTCTATGCGCACAGGATGCCGTGCGACAGAAATGCACAGTGGCCACGGAAGCTTGCCTCATGAATCCCCCTGACAACATAGGCGCTGTGCGTATAGGTTTCCTATGTGCATGAGCTGTAGGCGCATGCTTGTCCTTGGTAAGAGCATGGTGGTGCTATGCGCCAGATTTGCCACGCACTTGGTTGCCATGCACCTGCGTTATCTTCTGCCTACGGTTGCCATGCGCCTGTGGTTGCCATGCGCATATGGTTGCTATGTCCCTGTCATGTCTTGTGCCAAGCTATTATACGCTTGGCTATGTCTTGTGTTGCTTGCTCATGCGCTAGGCTGCTATGTGCCTGAACATGCCATGTGCATGTTTGCTCATACGCTTGGTATGTTAATGTTCCTATTTTTCCTTCTAGACCTGTCTACCCCATGCGCCTGTCTGCCTCATGCGCTTGAGACCCCATGCGCCTGTTTTGCTGGATTTATATTTAAATCATTTTTTGCTATTTTCCCTTAATAACTTGATTACCTGTCCTGACCTTAGCATACTCTGAGTGTAAGAACCCTGATTTTTGAAGATTTGTTTGAAAAAAATTTCTTATATGATTTTATAAATTAAACTATATTTTATTTTTTATTATGGTTATATAGGCAATTTGCCGTAGCTTTAATTTTTGAAGCACATCATTGACCAATTTCTTAAAAAAAGTTTCATATTCGTGTTCTAGACGAGTACACCTTCATTTTGGTATATCATGATCCACTCAAATATGTTCCTTTGCACTACATATTTCTTGCACAACTTTGGGGTCAAAATAGTCATTTTACCCTTCGTCGTAATTTTGATGTATTTTTTCAATTCCGATTTGAGGCCAAAACCCAATCCAAACTTTTCAACCCAATATATGGCTTTGATCCTACTATACACATGTCAGTGGTGTTCCACTCAATTGAGTTCCCATGTGCTATTTATTTTCAAATGGCACACAAGACGAAACTATAGAAATATTGGACTCAAATCGTTCACAAAAATTTTTCCGACCCAAAACTAGTCCAAGTAGCGTTCATAGAGCCTATTCTAGGGTGCCCTAACCTCTAATTTAAACTAACTCCATAACAACATTCCTATTTTTGACTCGATTTACATCCTAGGAGATAGAAATTTACCTATCTTTTAAAATAGACAACCAAAACAACCGACCCAGTAAGAAAACTCATTAGCATATTAATCCTTTAGAGGGTCAAATCCTAACCAATTTAGTCCAAACCAAAGCTCAACTCTTCCTAATATATATACCAACAAAACCCTAACATCCCCTCTCCTCTTATTGCTGCCAACACCCCACAAGACCGCCCCCCAAAAGTCCAATCCCGAAATTTTCTCTCAGCCTCGGCCGCCGACAGCAACTTGTGGCATACCGACAGTTTCGATCCTTTTTCGACCACCCATGACGCTCCACTAATATTCGTTGTGAATTTAACGCAACCCTCTAACGTCCTAGCAAGCTCTCGAAGGTCCACGATAACTTATGAGGAGTTACAAATTTTATAAGTCACCCAAAGTTGGATTCTATGTATGAATTCGTTCCAACAGGTATGCTATTTTGAATCTAGGATTTCGTATACTTACCTACCTCAACTTTTGTGAAACCAAAACTTATATAAAGATCTTTGTTTATATTTCTATTTCCAATTGGCCACCCACACAGTTCCAAACAGTTTGTCTGGGGCATCAATTCGACGACAAGGTGTCCAGAACAGACCAGATCTATTGCAAGTAGATTTTTGCCTATTCTCGGTCAGATTTGATCTTCCTAATAATTTTATAAGAAACTAAACATCAAGAGCTTAACGAATATATTCTTGCTGAGTTTCGAGTTCGTTTATTATTTATTAAAATTCTTGACATTTGTCATAAAATTGTAACTTCGAAAATCATGTGTTCCTTGTATCCAAAAGCTTTGAAACTTCGTATACCTCTACTAAAATATTTGTTGTGCCAGGTTTGATGACAAAACATTATTTTAACTAATTTCTCTAATTTTTTAGAATTTAATATTTTTAATTATTTATTGTTTCGAGACTCAATTAGTAGGCCAAATGTGGTATTAACGTTGTAGTTTCGACATGAGACTATTGTGTTTGAGTTTTCATCAATAAAATAGTATTGTTAGTAATATAAAAATATCTGTAAGTATTTTCCAAAAATTAAATTATTATTTTATATTAGCTATAAATTATTTTTATAAGGAAGTTGGTACTATTTTTACTCATGCTATTATTATAGCCTAGTCTTTTACAAGCTTCATCTTTCTTCTAGCTTGTTCATGATACATGTATTGTTGGGGATCCACTCTAATACATTTATCTTCTAGATGTATTACAGTCTGATCAACCTTAGTGCACTTGATTCGTTATTGTTGTCAATATTTAGTGGATTGAGATATAGTTAGCCTGACTTTTTAGACCGTTATACTTGACCTTATAGACAGCTTATACATACTCGAGCTGGGCTAGCGTCCTCTCGATACGTAGCTGGCATGTATACGATCTTCTAGTTCTACGTATTTTGGGACTGGGGCGTTACCTATTTTTTTGGTCTCCCCGCGCCAGTGGTATGTATACTTGACTTTTTCTCCTCCGCCGGTCACCCGAGTCCACCGCCGACCTCCGTGCAGTATGCCCTACCCTCTGCTCCTGAGAGCCCTTCCGATCCACCAGCTCTGCCCGGCGCCGCTCTTCCTGCGCGTCTCCGTGCCGCCCGACCGACCAGCTTCTCCGTGCGCCGCCGATCGCCCGACGCCGACCATCTCGCGTCGACGACAGCCCCTTCGTCTTCCTCCGTCCGCTTCCTCCCCCTTTCTCTCTCTCTTCTGCTTCCCTCTCGATTCTTCTTCTGATTTTTCCTTTCTCTCTCCACACTATGGTCCTCTTTAGGAGTGAGCCACTGTTTTGTTTTTTTTTTGTATTTTTTTGCTTTGTGTTTTCATTAATTCAATACTATTATTATTATTATTATTATTATTATTATTATTATTAGTGTTATTATTATTATTGTTATTATTATTATTATTATTATTATTATTATTATTATTATTTCACAGTATGAGTATAAGTTTTGTTGCTTTCTTTTATTTATTATTATTATTATCATTATTATTTTTATTATAAATGTTTAGTTATGAATATTAGGGTTATGGTTATTGGTTTAATTGTAGTTATTTTTATTATTATTAAGTTATCATTTTTAGAATATGTATTATTATTTTAAAAAGGATAGAGCTATATATGTACTTTCAAATTTGGAGTTCGACCTAAAATATTTTCCTAGACTTGTTATATATTTATTTGAAAATATTTTTACTAATAGATTTGTACGAAAAATCTTACCATTACAACTTAGAGTTTAGCCCAAAATGATTTCGATTTTCCAATGTACTATTCCTAAAAGTTTATTTTACTAACAAAATCTAGTTTCCAAACATTATAGTTATTTTTCTAAAATCATATAAAATTACTTATCCAATTTCCTTCGACCACCCTTCTGTCTGTGACTAATCCCATATATCCTATTCCCTCGCCAAACCTGTACAACCTATGTCAACCTTAACAAATTCGACTGTTCTGGACCCAATGGAACTGTCCGTGCCACCATCAGAGGTCCCCTTGCGTAGTTGTTGCACCGAAGTCGCAGTTCATGCAACCTTGATCATCGCAGTACACCAGGCGTCCTACCAGGCAAGACACCTTGCCATTTGTTGTTTATTTATTTTAGCTCATATTTCATGTATTATTTATTTTCATTATGCAAAATAAACTGTGATACATGGCATAACCTGTTAGAACTTACTGTTCATTTATTTTTCCTACTATGTATTATTTTCTTACACATTAAACCTAGATTTAAGGGACCACCTTTGTGTGTTGCATTCATGGCCTTGACATGTTGTACCACGAAGTTGTGTGTCGCATGTAGAACACGGACGTGCGTGATTGGCTGGCCACCAGTACATACAAGCCGTGCGACAGGAATAATCGCTAATAGAGATTGCATACTAGTTTGACTTATCGGTTATAGAGGTTTGTGTTGTGGATACAACACAGTAGGCATTGGGCGGGGAGGACAATTCCTTAGCATATGGGCTTCGATGCACTTTTCCTTTTGTAACCCGTGAGCTCCACCGGAGATGCGGGTCAGCTTACCCATGATTACTGACGGCCACTGACGTTCTGCGGAACGTTATGCTTTTATTGATTGGGCCTCTAGTGCCCCAAGGGGGGACTATGCCGATCCTATTTAGCCAGGGCCCATATGTAGGAAGGATTGTTCTTAAGTACATTTCACTTAGAATGGTTAGGTTACCTTTATCCGTTAGGTACGAGTACTTTTGGTTTGGATACTTGTATCTGACCGTAGCTTGGAACAATAACTTGTCGCGGATTAGTTCATCACATCTTGTCCTTGTTTGGTTGTAGGTGTGACTTACTACTTCGATGAAAAGATATTGAACCTTGTTGGGGTCCGGATACCATATTGGATTTATGGCATGGAAAGATACGTCACCGTGAATTAATTTACCATCTCCTGTCCTTGTTTGGTTGGGGGGATGGTACGCTCGTTCAATAGGTGTGATTTGGACCATGTTATAATTCAATTGACTTACTTATTTGAGCAATATTTATTCATTTTATATGGCATGATATTATGTGTCTTGTTACGTCCCTCTGAGGACCTGGTAATCTCTTCAGGTGTGTGTTTTTGTCTTTCACAGGTGCTCTAGCTCTAGCCGTGATTATCGCTATTTCCTCGAGGATGATTGCACTTGGATCGTCTTTGCTTCACTCGCCCAAAAATCATATCTTTGTTCATGTATTTTTTTCTTTACTTGTTGGTAGTGGATTTTTCTCCGTCCAACATATTGTACCAATGACAATTCCTAGTTGATTATATGGTATCTTTATTTTATTTATTTTGTGTGGATGAGATTAGTTATGGTTCTTCTGCATATTACAGCTTATGTATTCATACGAGGTTTCTATATATTGGAGTGTACTTAGTATGTATATAGCTAGCATGTCTACGTTCCTACTCCTACGTATTTTGGGACTGGGCGTTACATTTTGGAACTGGGGCATTACCTATTTTTTTGGTGGCCCATGTAGGTCGAGTTAGCCGTTTCGGTTACGTTACTGTACTTAGCGGGCTTGAGATTAGATAGTATATTAGGATCTCAATCCATAAGTGCTTTGAAAATTCTTTTGGTTTCCTTTATCGTCCTTGGAACTTGAAAATTGTATTCGATCATCTTTTTTGAATTCCTTACCATGAATTCTTGCCTTTCACTATTTTGAAAGACAAATGCTCATGCTTGACACTCCTCGAATTGTATTTTATCATAAAATAGAAGGTAGCTATTAGAATATATTAAGTAGAATTGATTGTTTAAGGTTATAGAGGTACGATAGACGTCTCTATTAGATAGACCGAATGGATTAGACATGCAGCATAGAATTCATATAGACGACATAATCTAATGAGAGAATCTAGGAGCAATAGATTACAATCATTCTACAATTTTACCTATGATAGATAGAGATGGGGTAGATCGTATAACATAGTTTAAAATGGGTTATTGAGGAAGATATGTCACTACCACTTTTCTAGAACAAGGGTATTTATGTCATTTCATAATTTATGTTTTTTTATTTTAATATGGTGGTTGTATTTATTTGTAGGTTAGCTTATTCATTAGTCATAGTGGACCCTATTTAATTTGACTTGACCAATTAGTTGATTAATTAGACTCCAGTCATGGCTAGGTTGACTACAAGCCTTAATTAGAGACAAACCACTTAGCCCACTTAAGGACCTTCCGAATACTAAGTGTAATGGAGAGTTTAAGGCTTGACAAGACTCTATTTAACCCCCATAAACCCCCAAATGGCAGCCACCATTCCTTTAGGGTTTTCACATATTTATTCATTCCATCCTCTTCCAAATTGTCTCCTCTTTCTTTCCTTTGTTGTACAAAAGCTTGGGGAGCTCAAGGAGGCTTGGTGGAGGCTCTAGCAAGGATTTTAGAGCTCTTTCTTCACCCATCTTTCCCAAATTTGTGGAGCTTGGTGTAGGCTACATTCTACAGAGGTATAACCCTCTAAACTTACTTTTCTATGGTCAAATTTCATGCATTCATATAGGAGACCCCTCCCATGACTAATAGGAAGTGCATTGAGGTCCTAATGAGCCCTATTGTGATGATTACATAAGGTTTAATGTCCATTTTATGGAGACTACGAATTATGACCCCAAGGTGTTTGTAGAAATATCACAATGGCCATATAGGTTCTATTAAATGAATATAATATATATATATATATATATATATATATATATATATATATATATATATATATATATACATATGTGTATGGTTGTATATGTGATGAGGGGTTGTGACTGAGCCTTTTTGTGTTCACTGTTGTAATAAACTGTGACATGGTGTCCTGTTATTGGAAGAGTTTAAGAGTGCTTGGGGAGTTACATTGTTATACGAGTGTTCTAAGGTGTCAAGTGGCACATATGTTTAAAGGTGAGGGGGTTAGAAATTTGTATCAGATTACAGCAGTGCTATAGGCATTGCCTTGTTTGTACTGCCCAGGAGCAGTGGGCAGTGGAGGGAATTATGAAGAATAGAAGTGCAGGCCATTAGGCCATGTGAGCCCTTGGCCCAATTTTTTTTCCAATAATATTAAATTATTTTCTTTTTCTTTTATTGAATAATGGCCTCTAAATATTTCCTTTGGTGATGAATGTTAAGATATGAGATAGGTTTTGTAATTAGATGAGGATAAGGGAATTTTGCAAACACAATCTACACAGGGGTTGAACGCAAAACTTGTTTTTCAAATCTATGCCTGGCCGACCCAGTTAGGATAACTCTGGTTGATTGATATCTTTTAAAAACCAAAACTCGATAGAATTCCCCTCCTGAATTTGATTGATCAGATCGACCTCGATCTGATCCTCTTTATCTCTTTTTACTGATCAACCTATATATATATATAAGAAGGAAAACCAGTCGGGGGCACCTGAAAACCTTAGAAATTAGCCGCCTGTTCTTCTTCAAGTCATGGACGAGTTTTAGAGGGTCGTCACACAGGGGCCTTGATTCTCCTCTCATAGGTAATTCTTCTTTAACATAGCAATATCATCATAGTATTTGTGTAAATGCTAAGAAGGAGGGGGCTTTAAGGATTGTACTGTTCTGGACTAGAAAACAGGGGGGTATATTGTGGAGAGTATATACAGCATTAGTATATAATTTCTGATACGGTGGGATACCGGGTATGAGCAAGAGGACACCATGCCATGACAAACCCCCTTCTACGAACTGGATGGACAATATGTGCATTAGTACACTGCCAGGCAGTACCACAGGTCGATAGGGCTAGGTGCTTTGTGAGGGTTGAATAGAAAGTAGGTTGTACATATCAAGACTTATAGGCAATGGTAAATTGCTATAGACCAGGAAACATTAGCAAGGTTTTAGATAAGCTAATAGGTCATACCTGAATATCAGTAAAGCCTTAATGCATAGACACGTATGGTAGGGGTGTCAGACCAAGGATAGACAGAGCATTGGGAACCATGATGACAGGGTACATTGGTTGATGCAGCAGTAGCAAGAAACAGGGATAGGAAGTATCAGTATCGAGTAAAGTATAAGCCTGGGGTGAGTCGAGTACAAGACTATAATAGAGTAAAGAGGGCAGATAGTTGGCCATGTGTATAGACATAGTGTATCAGTTGGCACCAGAGCATATTGATACCAGGTCAGTGCATGGGTGCACGAAGTCAAGTACCAGTATGGGTAATACACAGGTGGCCACTGGTGTATAGGCATAAAGTATATAGGTAGAGGTCTGTGTCAATGGCAGTAGGTAAACAACAGGTCAAGCTGAGTGTTCATGGGTACCTATAGGACCCGTGTCTTGTTTCCTCTACCTGTGTCTGAGTTGACACTTGGTATTTGAGTATGAATTCCTGGCCTTCTAAGTGTATTAATAGAGGACCATAGCCAAAGGAAATAGGCAAGAGAATAGAGTGGTCATGCCAGTACCCTATAATAAATATTAAGGGCTGTTACCTAGTATAGAGATACTTTTATGCTAGTGTACATCATGGGTGTTTTGACATTTTTCCATGTGAATAGCAATAGAAAGATCACAAATCTGACACTGTATATAGGTAAATTACAATGGGGGAATAAACACTGAAGATTTAGACTCCTAACAAGTATCAGAGAACATGGTGTTTTGGTACCTACGATGTACCGGGGGATAATGTATTAGTTGTATGGCATGTAGCAGTGCACATGTTGTCCCTTCACATACTGGTACATCAGACCAAGGACCTTAGGTAACAGAGAACCCTAGCTAGCATAGGCCTCACCCCCATGTCTATGCTCTGCACAAATAGGCAGGACTGGGTATGATTAAGGGTTGATGGACTATGCTAGTAGGGGCAGCGAACCAAACTATAGTCTATAGAATCTAAACCATAGGGTTAGGTAATGGACCAAGAAGACTAATTTTAGTAGATTATGTAATTGATTCCAATTGTATATTGACATATAAATTATAAATAGGCTACTTGGACATCGATACGGATTATAACCCGTGCAGCAGCTCAGGACCATATGCAAGTATACCTTGCCTTTCGTTACAGCTTTATCTACATGCTTATCTGCTTTCATTATTCAGTTGGTTGCTGACCTGTGCTTCATTATTGCTCACAGTTAGCCTTGTAGCTTTATTGGACACGCTTTTCACTTGTACTGGTTTGAGTTGTATCGTAGGACGATCACGTTATAGATTGAACTGCTATTTTTCTTATTTAGATTGTTTACAACCTGCGAGTCCACACACGGGGAGAGGGTTGTCCATTGCACTTGCGAGTCCACACATGGGGCGAGGGTGACTTGTCTTGAAACTAACCTGCGAGTCCACATTCGGGGCAAGGGTTGGCATTCCATTGATCTCTTGTTTACTTATTTTCCAGCAGTTCATTTATACGTAGTTGTTCATACATTCATGTCTCACGATTGTTTAGTTTTCCTGCTTATATCCTGGATTTCTTTCATGCATGTTAAACTGTTAGAAAGGCTTGTATATTATGTATCTTGCTAGTCCTCTGAGGACCTGATGATCTCTTCAGGTTTATCCGAGTATTGAGCCAGGTGCACGCGGGCAGGTTTAAGCTATCATTGGACCACGGTGTCACTGCATACGAGGGTACTTTGATGATTAGTAGTTTGACTCAGTTATTTCCATTAATGTATTATTTTATTCTGTCTACTGGTAGTGGATTTGTGTCCACCAGACGTGACCTGGATTCATGATGAGCATGATATTTCATTTTATTCATTCTATATTCAGTTGATTATGTCATATTTCTGTGAATGAGATCTAGACTACCTTATTAGTTCCATAGATTCTGTGACTTGTACATGTATTAGACAGCGTTCTACCGTCGACACTGAGGCGTAGGCTGGGCTTGGATACGTCTCATATCCGAAAAGCAGGTGCGGGTCGTGACAAGTTTTTTTGGTGGCCCATGCAAGTCTACGTTAATCACTTCGGTTACGTCACTGTACCGTCGTGAGCCTGCACATAGGATTAGAAACTTAGGATCTCATCCACGTGTCTTGAAAACAGTATTGATCTCTGTCCTTGATTTCTATTTGAATCTTTGACTTGTATCCTGCTTGAAATCTTTGTGCCGTCTAATGTTTTCTTTTATTGCAGTAAATGGATTCTCAAGGCAGGAACAAAACTTTCTTGAACACCACATCTGCTACAGGAGGATTCTTCATTTATATGACCCCGCCGACGTAGGGAGGCCAGCTTACACATCAGGGCGACCCGACTCAACCGCAATTTCCGAGATTCTGCAGAGACGACATCCCACCACCAGCACAAATTTCGCATCCAACACCTACTATGCACCCTGCACCGGTGATGTATCCAGCTCCTATGATGCATCCAGCACCTGTCGTATACCCAACACATGTTCTGCCTCCATCACCTCCGTTTGACAACATTGCTCTCTTCGAAATCTTCCAGCAGCTCATCACTTCCCAGATGCGGTAGGCCGACGCCTTTCGCGATACATTGAGAGAGGCCCTTCAGACTAGGGATGTACCCCCGCTGCGCCCCGACACTTCTAAGAATTTTATGGACCTTAGGCCCAGGGAATTCAATGGAACAGAAGGGATACTCTACGCAGACGACTGGTTGGAGAATTTGGACCATAACCTCTGGATGGCCTGAATCCCCAAAGACAAGAAGGTCGAGAATACTAGCATGCAACTCTACGACATCACCCGCACGTGGTATAGAGACGAGCCTCGATTCACCGCATCAGATGTGACCTGGGAGGAGTTCAAGGAGCTGTTCAAGACAAAGTTCTATCACGAAGCAGCCTGCGAAGAGTTGGAGAACGAGTTCGAGAGCCTCGAGCAGGGCAACCTCTCCATCGATGAGTACGCCGCCGAGTACTTCCGCCTCAGTCGCTTTGCAGATGTCTTCACCCCTGCAGCCAAGGCCAAGAAGTTCTGGAAGGGGCTATCACATAAGATCTGTATAGCCATTGCCACCAGCCAAGCACCACATACGAGAAGATATTGAAGGTCGCACAGGACGTGGAGAAAGAACAGAAACGCAAGCAAAAGAGAGACAGAGACGCACATGGAAGAAGCAGCAGCCAATCAAGAGTGGCGAAGCGACCCAATGTCCCCGAGAAGACCGTAGCACAACAGTATCAATAGCAGCCACAAGCAGCCCCATATCAAGTACAAGACGTTCCTACCTGCCAGTATTGCATGAAGAAGGGCCACATCCAAGAACAGTGCCGCAAATGGTTAGGGTTGTGTTGGACTTGTGGTTCCAACCAACACATAGGTCAATTTTGTCCAAAGAGAAATGCGATTGCCCCACCACCACCAACCGCCCGAGGAGGACAAGCTTATGCCACGATCATGGAGAACCCGACGAAACCACAAGGAGGAGCTGACGGAAAATCATAGTAGATTACAGTAGTAATATTATTGGTAGATCTATAGTGGATATTGGTTTGTGAGTTTTGAATCACGGTAGGTAGACTATTCTTTCTAATAGATCATAGCTTTATTGAATTTCGAGAACGAAATTATTTTAAGGTGGGTAGGTTTGTGAGCCCTTGGCCCAATTTTTTTCAATAATATTAAATTATTTTCTTTTTTTTTTATTGAATAATGGCCTCTAAATATTTCTTTTAGTGATGAATGTTAAAATAGGAGATAGGTTTTGTAATTAGATGAGGAGAAGGGAATTTTGCAAACACAATCTACATAGGGGTTAAAACACAAAACTTGCTTTTCAAATCTATGCCTGGCCGATCTAGTTAGGATAACTCTGGTCGATTGATATCTTTTAAAAACCAAAACTTGATAGAATTCCCCTCCTGAATTCGATTGATCAGATCGACCTCAATCTGATCCTCTTTATCTCTTTTTACTGATCAACCTATATATACAAAAGAAGGAAAACCAGTCGGGGACACCTACAAACCCTAGAAATCAGCCACCTGTTCTTCTTCAAGTCAAGGACGCGTTTTAGAGGGTCGTCACACAGGGGCCTTGCGTCTCCTCTCACAGGTAATTCTCCTTAACATAGCAATATCATCATAGTGTTTGTGTAAATGCTAAGAAGGAGGAGGCTTTAAGGATTGTACTGTTCTGGACTAGAAAACAGGGGCGTATATTGTGGAGAGTATATACAGCATTAGTATATAATTTCTGATACGTTGGGATACCGGGTATGAGCAAGAGGACACCATTCCAAGACAAACCCCCCATCTATGAACTGGATAGACAGTATGTGCATTAGTACACTGCCAGACAGTACCACAGGTCGATAGGGCTAGGTGCTTTGTGGGGGTCGAATAGAAAGTAGGTTGTACATATCAAGACTTATAGGAAATGGTAAATTACTATAGACCATGAAACATTAGCAAGGTTTTAGATAAGCTAATAGGTTATACCTGAATATCAGTAAAGCCTTAACGCATAGGCATGTATGGTAGGGTGTCAGACCAAGGATAGACAGAGCATTGGGAACCATGATGACATGGTACATTGGTTAATGCAGCAGTAGCAAGAAACATGGATAGGAAGTATCAGTATCGAGTAAAGTATAAGTCTGGGGTGAGTCGAGTACAAGACTATAATAGAGTAAAGAGGGAAGATAATTAGACATGTATATAGACATAGTGTATCAGTAGGCACCAGAGCATATTGATACCAGGTCAGTACAAGGGTGCACGAAGTCAAGTACCAGTATGGGTAATACACAGGTTGCCACTGGTGTATAGGCATAAAGTATATAGGTAGAGGTCTGTGTCAATGGCAGTAGGTAAACAACAGGTCAAGCTGAGTATTCTTGGGTACCTATAGGACCCGTGTCTTGTTTCCCCTACCTGTGTCTAAGTTGACACTTGGTATTCGAGTATGAATTCCTGGCCTTCTAAGTGTATTAATAGATGACCATAGCTAAAGAAAATAGGCAAGAGAATAGAGTGGTCGTGCCAGTACCCTATAATAAATATTAAGGGCTGTTACCTAGTATAGAGAGATACTTTATTGCTAGTGTACATCATGGGTGTTTTGACATTTTCCCATGTGAATAGCAATTGAGAGATCACAAATCTGACACTGTATATAGGTAAATTACAATGGGGGAATAGACACTGAAGATTTAGACTCCTAACAAGTATCAGAGAACATGGTGTTTTGGTACCTACGATGTACCGGGGGATAATGTATTAGTTGTATGGCATGTAGCAGTGCACATGTTGTCCCTTCACATACTGGTACATCAGACCAAGGACCCTAGGTAACAGAGAAACCTGGCTAGCATAGGCCTCACCCCCATGTCTATGCTCTGCACAAATAGGCTGGATTGGGTATGAGTAAGGGTTGATGGACAATGCTGGTAGTGAACCAAACTATAGTCTATAGAATCTAAACCATAGGGTTAGGTAATGGACCAAGAAGACTAATTTTAGTAGATTATATAATTGATTCCAAATGTATATTGACATATAAATTATTAACATGCTACTTGGACAACGATACGGATTGTAACCCGTACAACAGCTCAGGACCACAGGCAAGTATACCTTGCCTTTCGTTACAGCTTTATCTACATGCTTATCTGCTTTCATTATTCAGTTGGTTGCTGACCTGTGCTTCATCATTGCTCACAGTTAGCCTTGTAGCTTTATTGGACATACTTTTCACTTGTACTGATTTGAGTTGTATCGTAGGACGATCACGTTATAGATTGAACTGCTATTTTCCTTATTTAGATTGTTTACAACCTGCGAGTCCACACCGGGCGAGGGCTGTCCATTGCACATGCAAGTCCACACACGGAGCAAGGGTGACTTGTCTTGAAACTAACATACGAGTCCACATTCGGGGCAAGGGTTGGCATTCCATTGATCTCTTGTTTACTTGTTTTCCAGCAGTTTATTTATACGTAGTTGTTCATACATTCATGTCTCATGATTGTTTAGTTTTTCCTGCTTAGATCCTAGATTTCTTTCATACATGTTGAACTGTTAGAAAGGCATGTATATTATGTATCTTGCTAGTCCTCTGAGGACCTGATGATCTCTTCAGGTTTAGCTGAGTATTGAGCCAGGTGCACGCGAGCAGATTTGAGCTATCATTGGACCACGGTGTCACTGCAGACGAGGGTACTATGATGATTAGTAGTTTGACTCAGTTATTTCCATTCATTTATTATTTTATTCCGTCTACTGGTAGTGGATTTGTGTCTACCGGACGTGACCTAGATTCATGATGAGCTTGATATTTTATTTTATTCATTCTATATTCAGTTGATTGTGTCATATTTCTGTGGATGAGATCTAGACTACCTTGTTAGTTCCATAGATTCTGTGACTTGTACATGTATTAGACAATGTTCTACCGCCGACACTGTGGCGTAGGCTGGGCTTAGACATGTCTCGTATCCGAAAAGTGGGTGCGGGTCGTGACAGGCCATAGCCTTATACAAGAGTGACCAAGACTTGGCCTTTGGTCACTGCCTACAGTCGAGGAAGGGTTGCTGTAGGCAGCAATAGAGAGTAGAACTTGGCTATTGGCAGGTGTGTGCCACTGAGTAAAGGATTAGTCAGTGAGGGTTGGAGATTGGGGAGAGTTGTATCAACACTTGTGTTAGTGCAAGTGTGTCAGAGCTTTGTGAGTTTATGGGTGCCAAGTTAGTTCAGTATACCACCTCTAATGGGGTCCATCTTTCCTATTAGTAACAAGTTGAGTTACATGTGTGTGAATACCAGGAAATGGATAGATAGGTCAGGGAGGGGATGACTTGAGTTCATAGAGTGAGGAGGTATCAGTCATGGTACCATTATATCAGACCCATTTTAGTGTCAGACCCCCAATCCATTGTATCAGACATATGACAGGTAGTAAGTGAGCTAGGAATCCATGTGGCAGCGTGTGTGCTTATGTAAAACTAGGATATGTAAATACATGAGTGTGTGTGAATGTTTAGTAAAGGAAGTCAGTTGGTATCAGTCCAAATTAGAGTATCAAATCCATTTTCTCTATTATTCAAGTCTATAGACCGTCAAGTTAGTCCCTGATTCATAATATACCAGTCCACATAATGTATGATTCAGTCAATAATGCCTCCCATGAAAATTTTAGATGTTGTCCTGCCTCTTGAATGTGGTAAGTGTACTGTGTTATAGTGCATTAGTGTCATAAGTGGGCTAATTAGTGAGGAGTAACTCTAGTGCTAAGTGCCATGAGTTAGTGAGAGTGAAGTTTAGGCAGCAGTGCACTTGCTTGGGCTTTACCTTAGCTTTCTTTGGCTTGCAAATGCATTTGCTATGGTTGCCTTATAATGTTTGATGGCTCTTGACATTGCCTGCCATTGCATCAGTTGGCTTTGGCCAGGTATCGGTTAGTAATAGAGAGTACGTAATGTGGGGGTAGTTTTCAGGTTTGTATCAGTACCTCTTGAATCATATGGTTCAGTCCACCCATTGGTTAGGATCAGGAACTTGAGAGGAGAGGGGAGTTTTTTCCTGTGCAGAATAGGTGAGTATAGATGGCAAGTGGGATTTGAAGCTTGTATCAGTAAGCTATAGTGCATGTATCAGAGGGTAATGCAAAGGGTTAAGGGGTTGTCCTAGTGAGAAGTAGGTCTTAAATGTAAGTACCAGTCAGTAGGTGGCTTTTGGGTTCGAGTAAAGATAAGTGAGTGTGTGACAGTGTGAGTGAGATGTTTTAGTTCTTGTTTTAGGTCCATGTTCAGTTGAGTGAGTTTGAGTGTCAATATGAAATGTATATATATTAGTATGTATATATGTTTGACTGTGTTCTAAAATCTGTAGGAGGGCTGGCTATGGCTACTTGGCCATTAGCCATATGTTAGTAAGTTGAGTGTTAAGTACGACTATATAAGTTCTAAGTATAAATGTATATGTATATATATATGGGAATGTATTGTATATAGACATATATATGGCAGTTGGGTTTTGAGGATTTGAGTATAGGTAAGGAACTGGGTGTCTTGGTAGTTAGGAAGGATAGGACAGGGAGGTAATCTAAATGTGTTAGTATTAGGAGAGATGGTATCAGTTAACCATGAGTCTATGTGAGGTTAGAGTATCAGACAGAGGCTTGTGGGAGGTGTACTAGAATGAAGGCATTGGCTCTGCCACAGAGCAGTAGCAGCAGGGCATGGGCCACTTGGCCATCTCCTTTGTAAGTGTTTGTGTGTGTTGAGTTTTAGTGAGGTTTTGTGTTAGTTGATGTTAGTATCAACTTGAGTGTCAGATTTTGAGAGAGGCTTGTTGGGTTTGCCTTGCATTTTGCAAGCCTTTGTGACATCAGATTGCATTGCCTATAATGCATCTTGCATATAACAGCAGCATCTACATTGCAAGCCACAGCAGCAAGCAGTAGCAGCAGCAATGCAGGGCACTTGCAGCAGCAACTGTATTAGCCTTAGGAGCAGGGGATTTTCTATTGGTCAGTTGGCAAGGGCCACATGGCCCTTGGTGTGAGTAGGGGTAGAGAGTTATCTAGATGTGTTGTATAGGTATTTTGAGTTAGAGGAGTGACAGATGTGAGAGGAAGCTAGTGAAGGTGTGTTAGTGGGATTAAATAGCCTCTTATGTAGATAGAGAGGTAGGAGGAGATGGCAGAAGGAATAGGGAGTGAGGAGAAAGGTGTTTAGGAAATGGGCAATGGGTAATGTTGTATCTATCTAAACTATATTGAGTGTTATCTAGATATGTAAGTATATCATATATATATATATATATATATATATATATATATATATATATATATATATATATATATATATATTTTATGCAAGGTAATGTTCAGGGTATAAGGGTTGTATAGGTAATGGGAGGTTACCTTGAAGTTAGGATAGGTAAATGGCAACTTAGAATAGGTAGTGTATATCTATAGTACATGTATAGGTCAAGGGCTAACACCTATATGTTAGGAATAGGGTAATACCTAATATAGACAATAGATTAGTATATAGATAATAAATCTAGGTAGGTAGCAACATGAAAAGGGGTTAACCTAACTTAGATTGACCTTGATATTGACCAAGGTTGACCAGTTGACCAAAAGTCAACTCTAAGTCGATTTGACCTAGAATTGACCTAGATTGTATATCACACACACTAGAAAACCATATTTAACCCACTTAAAAACACTATTTAACATGATATCTCCTATCTAGGTTCTTGTGACTCCATCGTGGGCTACGAATCACATTTACTGCTTAGGACGACAAGCGAGTACATTCTCTGATAGTTTTCATTGCTTTGATATTTCCTATATCTCTTCAGTTCTAGTGTTTTACTTTATTCTCGATACAAGGATACCTGGACTAGTATACGTTGGATTCTATCATGAGATGTTATTCCCGCTTTACCTGGTATATTGGTACATTATTTGATCTTGTTTCTTGTATTTGTATAAACATTGATTTGGGAGTGGGCTGCCCCCTGCTCTTTGAATCCCATGTCATTTTGGCCGGCCTGATCCTATATACTCGTACTTGTGCATAGCCGGTCAAATGGAAAAGCCTAATCTGGACCCAAGCCGATTACATAACGCTCTAATATCTTAAGGCACCGTTTATATTTACATTGTATATCAGATTACTTGTATCACTTTACATTCCAGTTTTACCGTATATCTCATACCATGACATGATATTCAGTTTACCTTGTATTGTTTTACTTCTAGTCTTGATATTCTGTCTTGTGTTTTATTATAACTGTTTCTTATAGTATTTGTCAATTCATTGGAACTATTGTTGGCGTTTGTACTTCGCTCCAATCCTGACTGGATAACTATTTTTCAGAGGACTTAGATGGAGACTGCACTACCTTTTACGGATTTGGGATAGATGAAGACTATGATCAGGACTTACCTGTGGAGCCGGTGCTCGTAGAGGACGCACCGCCTGTAGTGACTTCGATTAACTAGGTTTTGACTGGATTTGTATTCTAGCTTGATACTTTGGATCTGTAGTACTTATTTGGGATTTGTAATATGTCTTTAATTCTGAACTTGTGGGTGTGACTCTGCAGCTATTTCAGGATATCTATTTCACTCTTATCTTATATCATATTCGTGCTTATCTTCCTTTAGATTCATGTGATTGAGTTAAGATTATATATATTCCTCCGTACGGAGATGACAGGTCATATTTATTATGTTAGATGTCATATGTTCTAGATGACCTATACAACATTCTACCGCCGGCACTGCGGCGTAGGCTGGACGTACCCACATGCTCGTGCCCATAAACCGGGTGCGGGTCACGACAAGATAAGATAGCGTTCTCAAGCAAAAAAAATCAAGTAACTTGGAAGAATATCTAGTAGAATTTTAGAATTAGATACGGTTCCCTAGTTAGAGTGTGATCACCCATATGAAAGACTATAGTAAAAAGGATTCGAAAGTCTTGTTCAGAATATAATGAGTCTATAAGCACTGTACTTAAGATAGATATAGACTCATAGAAATTATATGGTTGCATCGAGGCGGAGGAAGTTTCGCTTGAATAATGTAGAAATAATGATAGTATACATAAGTCAAGAAATAGAGTTATATTGGACAGTGGCCCAAAATCTTACTAGGAAGAATCCTATTAAAAGGATATGGGATGATATGTTATACGATAGTGTCGATTTTGGAATAGAGTATAGAGTGGATAGGACTGTGTTAGTAGACATACCTATATACAGAAGGGGAATCGATGATAGTGGTTATGGGACTAGTAATTAATGATGGTCAAGGAGGACAAGCCTTCAACATGATCATTGTAAGATTGTCAGCACTAGGAGGGCCGACTATAGATAACCATTTACAGTTTTATGATCGGAACATTACATAAAAAATTGTTTAGGATTGATTGTTACTCGAGTTATTAGGAGAGACCATAGTAACATATTGTACCCTCTAAATTATTCCTAATTACGTTAGCATGATTCATTGTCACGTCCCAGAACCAGAATACTGGCAAGTAGGGACGGACCAGGCCAGCTACGTATACCAAAGTACTCCAGTACTCCGAAATAACGTATAAGCTGTATAGACATGGGGATTACTACTACAAGCTAACAGTCGATCCTAGGTCAAGAATCCTAGGTATCTCAATCACAGGCAAATATGTAAAGTATAAGAAGTAAGATCAACTGGAATATAAAATAGTAAAGCGTCCCAAACTATCATATATCAATGATCATAAAGCTAGTAATAAGAGTGAAGACTAGCAAGAGTAATAGTCATACATGATAAGCTCTTGATATAGTCTAGAATATGCAAATCATGTTATGGCCCGTAGGCTAAATGTCAAGTCCAAAACACGAGCTAAACACATGCTCGAAGGCTAAACGCCACAAAAGAATAATGTACATAACTAGTGGGAGAATGAAATAGAAAACCCACTAAGGTACTCTGGTGCTCCGGGTAATCACCAACGAGTGGAAGGTACGAAAGATCCTCCGGGCTCCTCTATCAAATCTGGCCAAACAAAACCAGTGGGGTCAGACCCCCAATAGCAAGTACCACAAAGGAAGCCAAACTATGAACTAAAACCAGCATGCAAATCATAGCAACGGATATAGACAGAATTAAGTAAAAGCAAATCGAGACTCGTGCGCTACCAATGCACTTATCCCGAGAATAGAAAAGACAATAAGTAAAGCAACATGTAGCATAAAGTAAAGGACATGTAACATAATGTAAACTGTGTACATGTAAGGAAAAGGAAACATGTGAACATGAAAGATAAACTAGACATGTGAGCATGTTAAGTAGTCGGGACATGTGAGCATGTTAGGTAACTGGAACATGTGAGCATGTTAGGTAACTTGGAGCATGTGAGCATGTTAGGTCTATATTAGAATGATAAATGATTAGATGGCTTAGGAACTATTCCGGAACCCAAGTTACAATCTGTAAACCAAATAAGGACCGGGGTTGTAACCCTTCTCCTGAACAGAACTTTAGTATCTAATCATTTATCGACAAAAGTAAAGCATAAACAAAAATGTACTGAAATAAACAATCCAGACACTGCCTAGACAAAACTAGACTCTACTGAACTTCACACAACCAACACGGCCAAGCAATGAGTACGGCTTTATACATTAGCTAGCTAGGGTTATCACAATCCTAATTACTAACTAATACAAGTCTCAGAATTCCAAGTCCAATTACCTGCCTGCTGCTACCTGAATGGTCCAAGCCAAATGAGCAATGGTAACAGTGGATACATCGTCTAGGAGACAAATGTATCCTATAGTAGTGGTACATCGCCCGGGAGACAAATGTACCACTAAGACATATAATAATGAGTATATCGCCCAAGAGACAAATGTACCCGGTGCAACACTCGACGGTGCACTGGAAGTATGCTCATCATGACAGATAGCTCCAAATCCCAAGCATATATATATAATGCCAAGACCAAAGGGGCAACAAGTAACTGGGAAATCCTCAATGATCTAAGTAATCAAGCTAGTTGTTTAGTCCTTAACATTTTCTTGTTGGATTCTGGGTGTGGCATTCCGCAGAATCCATCCTAGACATGAGACATGCAAGACTGGACAAAAGCGAGAATGTGCACCATAACAAGCCACAACAAGAAAATATAATAAACAAGAAGTTAGGAGTGCGCTACGACGAGCCACTATAGGGAGTGTGCCATGACAGGCCACTATCATGTAAGCAAAGAAGGACATGTAAGAAGAGTGCGCCACGACGGGCCACTATCTAGTAAGCAAAGAAGACATGTAAGAAGAGTGCGCCACGACAGGCCACTATCATGTAAGCAAAGAAGGCATGGCAACAAATATCATAGCTTGTAAGAAAGAATCTATCAAAAGACATATCATGGCATGTGGAAAAGAATAATTAAAGCTAAGTACATTTCATAGAAAAATGATTAAACATGTGTTTGTGTAAAGTGTATATAGGGTGTACAATCATTCTCTAACTATGCAAGATCATCTAATCATGTTAAGAAATCATGACAATCGAAGCAAATATCAAAAACGGACAAAAACGGGCAGAAACGGGCAAAAACAGACTAAAACGGCATAAAACGGCATACCGGCGGTATACAGCGGCATACCGAAGGTATACCGCCCTAAAGACAGAAATTTTCTGGTGCAAAAATCGGCATACCGGCAGTTTACATCGGCATACCGTCGGTATACCGGTTTTTCAAACAACAACAAAATACAGATTTTTGCCAAAACTTGTTTCGACCATAAAAACTTCGTTTTAAATTGAAATTCGGATTTTCAATAGTCAAAATTGCATAGAATTGAATTTCCTACAACATGTAAGTATTAGTTTTCAAAAATTCAAAGATTTGATAGATCAATATCTCAAAATACTCCCCAAAATAAGTTTTCGGGGTACCGAAACGGGTTCCGATTGCCACCAAACTCAAAATCCATGATATACAAACTATGTGAGGGCCTCTTATATGTATATGTGACCAAGATCCATGATGGTAACACTAGTATCACTCTTGATACCAAGTTTTCTACTAAGTCTGTATTAGGTTTTAACAGAAAATCAAAACCTTGCTTAAACAAATTTTAGAAACATGCATATATACGAGAATCCTAAGGAAAACATATTTTACAAAATGAGTTTAGAACAATTCTAAGTATTTACTACCAAAGAAAATAAAATGACAACAAAAATATTATGGTTCATGGATTTGGCAAGATGTACATCCTAGGTTAAGCTCCAAGCCTAATCTTCTACTCCTCCTCCTAGGGGGGTTGGACACCACACCCAAGGCCTCAAGGCCAAGCTCTTATCAAGCTCCAAGGGGGAGAGAAGGGAAGAAGAAATGAAGAGAGAGTGACGAGAATGAAAAGAGAGAGGAGAGAGAAAGTGAAATGGTATATATAGAAGGGGAATTAATCTTAGCCGTTGGATCGTGATCCATGTCAAAATATTAGTCAATCAAGGCCATTCAAACAAAACCAAATATCCATTGGGTAATAGGGTGCATCTACACTATTCATAAAAATATCTAAACACTATTCATCAAAATATCCAAAATACTATTCATCAAAATATCGAAAACACTATTCATAAAAATATCTAAAATCAAAAATATCTAAAATGTGGAAAATCTGTCTGGTCGGTATGCCGTCGGTATACTCTGGTATACTGGCGGTATGCCGGCCAAGAAAAAATCTATAAGTTAGGAAAATTTTTAAAGCATTACGAAAACTAAGAAAATATGAAATATACTACAAAATACGTATCCATATATAAATACTGATACTGTGAGACGAGTCTCACAACTCTCCACAACTTAAAAATAAATTTTGTCCTCGAAATTTCCTAAATCTAGTCAAGCGTGAAAACCACAAAGAGTCAGAAAATTATGTCAATCAAAACAAAGCATGGTATATTGGTAAGATAAAGACAATAGTAATTTAAGTAAATGCGTAAGCAAAAACACAACCACAATCAAGAAGGGATGGAGGCATATGAATAAATATGTCTCCTGAGTTCAGTTGAGTAGGAGCATGCCTACGCTGACTCTACAACTTAGATAAAAGTCAATTCTCAAAATAAGCCGGTACCAATGACTTAATCCAAGACATGACTCTACCCAGGACGTATCTTCGTAGTCGAGACATGTGATAAATATCATGTATCTCAAGATACGAAGACAGAAGAGTAGGACGAGAAACTCGCCAAATGCGTAACCCAAGAGATAAATAAGAGTGGAAGAAGAATATGACAATAACTATAACATGACTACCCTCAGCCAAAACCTCTTTTAACATACCAAACTCTGCCTGCCCACGTCTCGGAACTGCTGTTCTGACCTGCTGCTGCTGAACCGGTACCTGAGCCATATACTGCTGGACTGTCGGGGTAGCCGGTGAAGCTAGACTCTGGCAGGACTGACACTGCTGGCTGATCAGGATGAACTGACACTTCTGCCCTCGGGTAAACTCTGAACTCTGCCCCTGAATGCTGAGACTGATCCTCCATAACTGGCCTGATAGAAGATTGCTGACTTGCCATCGGCAAAACCCAAACAAGATGATCGAAAGGATTAGGAATAGTGCATCCAAAAGTTAAAGGCCACCAGGATCAAATCGAGGGAACATGAAAGATCAACGATCAAGGCAGATATTAGTTCAAAGGATCAGAGATATAGAATAACACGAAGACAGCCCATGCGGCAGCCAACTCTGGCCGCAGAAAGATGGCCCATGCGAAAGCCAACTCTGGCCGCAGGATGATGGCCCATACGGCAGCCAATCCTGGCCCTAGACAGAGTGTCTCATGCGGCCCATTGAGAATGTGGAATGTTCCAATCACCAATGAGTGGAAGGTACGAAAGATCCTTCGGGCTCCTCTATCAGATCTGGCCAAACAAAACCAGTGGGGTCAGACCCCCAATAGGAAATACCACAAAGGAAGCCAAACAATGAACTAAAACCAGCATGCAAATCATAGCAACGAATAGAGACAGAATTAAGTAAAGGCAAATTGATACTCGTGCGCTACCAATGCACTTATCCCGAGAATAGAAAAGATAATAAGTAAAGCCACATGTAGCATAAAGTAAAAGACATGTAACATAATATAAACTGTGTACATGTAAGGAAAAGGAAACATGTGAACATGAAAGCTAAACTAGACATGTGAGCATGTTAAGTAGTCGGGAGATATGAGCACGTTAGGTAACTGGAACATGTGAGCATGTTAGGTAACTTGGAGCATGTGAGCATGTTAGGTCTATATTAGAACGACAAATGATTAGATGACTTAGGAACTATTCTGGAACCCAAGCTACGACTCGTAAACCAAACAAGGACCGGGGTTGTAACCCTTCTCCTGAACAGAATATTAGTATCTAATCATTTATCGGTAAATATAAAACATAAACAAAGATGCACTGAAATAAACAAATCTGGACACTGCCTAGACAAAACTAGACTAAACTGAACTTCATACGACCAACACGGCCAAGCAATGAGTACGGCTCTATACATTAGCTAAGTAGGGTTATCACAATCCTAATTACTAACAAATGCAAGTCTGAGAATTCCAAGTCCAATTACATGCCTGCTGCTACCTGAATGGTCCAAGCCAAAGGAGCAATGGTAATAGTGGATACATCGCCCAGGAGACAAATGTATCCTATAGTAGTGGTACATCGCCCGGGAGACAAATGTACCACTAAGACATAATAATGGGTACATCGCCCAAGAG
Organism: Iris pallida; assembly: GCA_029216955.1. NCBI lineage: Eukaryota > Viridiplantae > Streptophyta > Magnoliopsida > Asparagales > Iridaceae > Iris > Iris pallida. The sequence continues at coordinate 26,803 of JANAVB010009104.1, read as the reverse complement.
ACAAATGTACCCGGTGCAACACTCGACGGTGCGCTAGAAGTGTGCTCATCATGACAGATAGCTCCAAATTCCAAGCATATATATATAATGCCAAGACCGAAGGGGCAACAACTAACTGGGAAATCCTCAATGATCTAAGTAATCAAGCTAGTTGTTTAGTCCTTAACATTTTCTTGTTGGATTTCGGGTGTGGCATTCCGCAGAATCCATCATAGACATGAGACATGCAAGACTGGACAAAAGCGAGAATATGCACCATAACAAGCCACAACAAGAAAATATAATAAACTAGAAGTTAGGAGTGCGCTACGACGAGCCACTATAGGGAGTGCGCCATGACAGGCCACTTTCATGTAAGCAAAGAAGGACATGTAAGAAGAGTGCGCCACGACGGGCCACTATCTAGTAAGCAAAGAAGACATGTAAGAAGAGTGCGCCACGACAGGCCACTATCATGTAAGCAAAGAAGGCATGGCAACAAATATCATAGCTTGTAAGAAAGAATCTATCAAAAGACATATCATGGCATGTGGGAAAGAATAATTAAAGCTAAGTACATTTTATAGAAAAATGATTAAACGTGTGCTAGTGTCAAGTGTATATAGGGTGTACAATCTTTCTCTAACTATGCAAGATAATCTAATCATGTTAAGAAATTATTACAATCGAAGAAAATATCAAAAACGGACAAAAACGGGCAGAAACGGTCAAAAAATAGACTAAAACGGCATAAAGGCGGTATACAGCAGCATACCGAAGGTATACCGCCCTAAAGACAGAAATTTTCTGGTACAAAAATCGGCATACCGGTTGTTTACACCGGCATACCTTCGGTATACCGGTTTTCCAAACAGCAACAAAATCCAGATTTTTGTCAAAACTTGTTTCGGCCATAAAAACTTCGTTTTAAATCAAAATTCGGATTTTCAAAAGTCAAAATTACATAGAATTGAATTTACAGCATGTAAGTATTAGTTTTCAAAAATTCAAAGATTTGAAAGATAAATATCTCAAAATACTCCCCAAAATAAGTTTTTGGGGCACCGAAACGGGTTCCGATTACCACCAAACTCAAAATCCATGATACAAGAACTATGTGAGGGCCTCTTATATGTATATGTGACCAAGATCCATGCTGATAACACTAGTATCATTCTTGATACCAAGTTTTCTACTAAGTCCATATTGGGTTTTAACAGAAAATCAAAACCTTGCTTAAACAAAATTTTGGAAACATGCATATATACGAGAATCCTAAGGAAAACATATTTTACAAAATGAGTTTAGAACAATTCTAAGTATTTACTACCAAGGAAAATAAAATGACAACAAAAATATTATGGTTCATGGATTTGGCAAGATGTACTTGCCTAGGTTAAGCTCCAAGCCTAATCTTCTACTCCTCCTCCTAGGGGGGTTGGACACCACACCCAAGGCCACAAGGCCAAGCTCTTAGCAAGCTCCAAGGGGGAGAGAAGGGAAGAAGAAATGAAGAGAGAGTGACGAGAATGAAAAGAGAGAGGAGAGAGAAAGTGAAATGGTATATATAGAAGGGGAATTAATCTTAGCCGTTGGATCGTGATCCATGTCAAAATATAAGTCAATCATGGCTATTCAAACAAAACCAAATATCCATTGGGTAATAGGGTGCATCTACACTATTCATAAAAATATCTAAACACTATTTATCAAAATATCTAAAACACTATTCATCAAAATATCGAAAACACTATTCATGAAAATATCTAAAATCAAAAATATCTAAAATGTGGAAAATCTATCTGGTCAGTATGCCGTCGGTATACTCCGGTATACTGGCGGTATGCCGGCCAAGGAAAAATCTATAAGTTATGAAAATTTTTAAAGCATTACGAAAACCAAGAAAATATGAAATACACTACAAAATACGTATCCGTATATAAATACTGATACTGTGAGACGAGTCTCACAATTCTCCACAACTTAAAAATAAATTGTCCTCGAAATTTACTAAATCTAGTCAAGCATGAAAACCAAACCAAAGGGTCGAAAAATCATGTCAATCAAAACAAAGCATGGTATGTTGGTAAGATAAAGACAATAGTAATATAAGTAAATACGTAAGCAAAAACACAACCACAATCAAGAAGGGATGGAGGCATATGAATAAATATGTCTCCTGAGTTCAGTTGAGTAGGAATATGCCTACGCTGACTCCACAACTTAGATAAAAGTCAATTCTAAAAATAAGCCGGTACCAATGACTTAATCCAAGACATGACTCTACACAGGACGTATCTTCGTAGTCGAGACATGTGATAAATATCATGTATCTCAAGATACAAAGACAGAAGAGTAGGACGAGAAACTCGCCAAATATGCGTAACCCAAGAGATAAATAAGAGTGGAAGAAGAATAGACAATACCTACAACATGATTGCCCTCAGCCAAAACCTGTTTTAACATACCAAACTCTGCCTGCCCATGTCTCGGAACTGCTGCTCTGACATGCTACTGCTGAACCGGTACCTGAGCCATATACTGCTGGACTGTCGGGGTAGCCGGTGAAGCTGGACTCTGGCAGGACTGACACTGCTGGCTGATCAGGATGAACTGACACTTCTGCCCTCGGGTAAACTCTGAACTCTGCCCCTGAATGCTGAGACTGATCCTCCATAACTGGCCTGATAGAAGATTGCTGACCTGCCATCGGCAAAACCAAATAAGATGATCAAAAGGATTAGGAATAGTGCCTCCGAAAGTTAAAGGCCACCAGGATCAAATCGAGAGAACATGAAAGATCAACGATCAAGACAGATATCAGTTCAAAGGATCAGAGATATAGAATAACACGAAGGATATCAACAAAGCAGAATTGTGACTGAGATATCTAAACACCAGTAACCCCCACATATCTGATAAATCAGACCTGCATGGGCCACCACTAAAACCTATGTCACACCCCAGAACCAGAATACTGGCAAGTAGGGACGGACCAGGCCAGCTACGTATAACAAAGTACTCCAGTACTCCGAAATAATATATAAGCTGTATAAACATGGGGTTTACTACTACAAGCCAACAGTCGATCCTAGGTCAGGAATTCTAGGTATCTCAATCACAAGCAAATATGTAAAGTACAAGAAGTAAGATCAACTGGAATATAAAATAGTAAAGCGTCCCAAACTATCATATATCAATGATCATGAAGCTAGTAATACAGAGTAAAGATTAGCAAGAGTAATAGTCATACATGATAAGCTCTAGCTATAGTCTAGAATATGCAAATCATGTTCTGGCCCGTAGGCTAAATGTCAAGTCTAAAACACGAGCTAAACACATGCTCGAAGGCTAAACGCCACAAAAGAATAATGTACATAACTAGTGGGAGAATGAAATAGAAAACCCACTAAGGTACTCTGGTGCTCCGGGTAATCACCAACGAGTGGAAGGTACGAAAGATCCTCCGGGCTCCTCTATCAAATCTGGCCAAACAAAACCAGTGGGGTCAGATCCCCAATAGCAAGTACCACAAAGGAAGCCAAACTATGAACTAAAACCAGCATGCAAATCATAGCAACGGATAGAGACAGAATTAAGTAAAAGCAAATCGAGACTCGTGCGCTACCAATGCACTTATCCCGAGAATAGAAAAGACAATAAGTAAAGCAACATGTAGCATAAAGTAAAGGACATGTAACATAATGTAAACTGTGTACATGTAAGGAAAAGGAAACATGTGAACATGAAAGATAAACTAGACATGTGAGCATGTTAAGTAGTCGAGACATGTGAGCATGTTAGGTAACTAGAACATGTGAGCATGTTAGGTCTATATAAGAACGACAAATGATTAGATGACTTAGGAACTATTCTGGAACCCAAGCTACAACTCGTAAACTAAACAAGGACCGGGGTTGTAACCCTTCTCCTGAACAGAACTTTAGTATCTAATTATTTATCGGCAAAAGTAAAACATAAACAAAGATGCACTGAAATAAACAAATCCGGACACTGCCTAGACAAAACTAGACTAGACTGAACTTCATACAACCAACACGGCCAAGCAATGAGTACGGCTTTATACATTATCTAAGTAGGGTTATCATAATCCTAATTACTAATAAATGCAAGTCTGAGAATTCCAAGTCCAATTACATACCTGATGCTACCTGAATGGTCCAAATCAAAGGAGCAATGGTAATAGTGGATACATCGCCCAGGAGACAAATGTATCCTATAGTAGTGGTACATCGCCCGGGAGACAAATATACCACTAAGACATATAATAATGGGTACATCGCCCAAGAGACAAATGTACCCGATGCAACACTCGACGATGCGCTAGAAGTGTGCTCATCATGACAGATAGCTCCAAATCCCAAGTATATATATATAATGCCAAGACCAAAGGGGCAACAGCTAACTAGAAAATCCTCAATGATCTAAGTAATCAAGCTAATTGTTTAGTCCTTAACATTTTCTTGTTGGATTCTGGGTGTGGCATTCCGCAGAATCTATCCGAGACATGAGACATGCAAGACTGGACAAAAGCGAGAATGTGCACCATAACAAGCCACAACAAGAAAATATAATAAACAAGAAGCTAGGAGTGCACTACGAAGAGCCAGTATAGGGAGTGCACCATGACAGGCCACTATCATGTAAGCAAAGATGGACATGTAAGAAGAGTGCGCCATAACGGGCCACTATCTAGTAAGCAAAGAAGACATGTAAGAAGAGTGCACCACGACAGGCCACTATCATGTAAGCAAAGAAGCATGGCAACAATTATCATAGCTTGTAAGAAAGAATCTATCAAAAGACATATCATGACATGTAAAAAGAATAATTAAAGCTAAGTACATTTCATAGAAAAATGATTGAACATATGCTAGTGTCAAGTGTGTATAGGGTGTACAATCATTCTCTAACTATTCAAGATCATCTAATCATGTTAAGAAATCATTAAAATCAAAGAAAATATCAAAAACGGACAAAAACAGACAAAAACAGGCAAAAATAGACTAAAACGGCATACCGGGGGTATACCGAATTAAAGACAGAAAGTTTCTGGTACAAAAATTGGCATACCGGTGGTATACACCGGTATACCATCGGTATACCGGTTTTCAAACAGCAACAAAATCTAGATTTTTGCCAAAACTTGTTTCGGCCATAAAAATTTCATTTTAAATCAAAATTCGGATTTTTAAACGTCAAAATTGCATATAATTGAATTTCCTACAGCATGGAAGTATTAGTTTTCAAAAATTCAAAGATTTAATATATCAATATCTCAAAATACTCCCCAAAATAAGTTTTTGGGGTACCGAAATGGGTTTCGATTGCCACCAAACTCAAAATCTATGATATACAAACTATGTGAGGGGCTCATATATGTATATGTGACCAAGATCCATGATGGTAACACTAGTATCGCTCTTGATACCAAGTTTTCTACTAAATCCATATTGGGTTTTAACAGAAAATCAAAACCTTGCTTAAACAAATTTTGGAAACATGCATATATACGAGAATCGTAAGGAAAACATATTTTACAAAATGATTTTAGAACAATTCTAAGTATTTACTACCAAGGAAAATAAAATGACAACAAAAACATTATGGTTCATGGATTTGGCAAGATGTACTTGCCTAGGTTAAGCTCCAAGCCTAATCTTCTACTTCTCCTCCTAGGGGGGTTGGACACCACACCCAAGACCTCAAGGCCAAGCTCTTAGCAAGCTCCAAGCTGGAGAGAAGGGAAAAAAAATGAAGAGAGGGTAAAGAGAATGAAAAGAGAGAGGAGAGAGAAAGTGAAATGGTATATATAGAAGGGAGAATTAATCTTAGTCGTTGGATCGTGATCCATGTCAAAATATAAGTCAATCATGGCCATTCAAACAAAACCAAATATCCATTGGGTAATAGGGTGCATCTACATCAAAATATCCAAAATACTATTCATCAAAATATCGGAAATACTATTCATGAAAATATCTAAAATCGAAAATATCTAAAATGTAGAAAATCTGTCTGGTCGGTATGCCGTCGATATACTCCGATATACTGGCGGTATGCTGGCCAAGGAAAAATCTATAATTAAAATTTTTTTGAAGCATTACGAAAACCAAGAAAATACGAAATACACTACAAAATACGTATCCGTATATAAATACTGATACTGTGAGACGAGTCTCACAACTCTCCACAACTTAAAAGTAAATTCCGTCCTCAGAATTTCCTAAATCTAATCAAGCATGAAAACCAAACCAAAGTGCCAAAAAATCATGTCAATCAAAATAAAGCATGACATGTTGGTAAGATAAAGACAACAGTAATATAAGTAAATGCGTAAGCAATAACACAACCACAATCAAGAAGGTATGGAGGCATATGAATAAATATGTCTCCTGAGTTCAGTTGAGTAGGAGCATGCCTACGCTGACTCCACAAATTAGATAAAAGTTAATTCTCAAAATAAGCCGGTACCAATGACTTAATCCAAGACATGACTCTACCCAGGACGTATCTTCATAGTCGAGACATGTGATAAATATCATGTATCTCAAGATACGAAGACAGAAGAGTAGGACGAGAAACTCGCCAAATATGCGTAACCCAAGAGATAAATAAGAGTGGAAGAAGAATATAAAAATACCTACAACATGACTGCCCTCAGCCAAAACCAGTTTTAACATACTAAACTCTGCCTGCCCACGTCTCGGAACTGCTGCTGCAGAACCGGTACCTGAGCCATATACTGCTGGACTGTCGGGGTAGCCGGTGAAGCTGGACTCTGGCAGGACTGACCCTGCTGGCTGATCAGGATGAACTGACACTTCTGCCCTCGGGTAAACTCTGAACTCTATCCCTGAATGCTGAAACTAATCCTCCATAACTGGCCTGATAGAAGATTGCTGACCTGCCATCGGCAAAACCTAAACAAGATGCTCGAAAGGATTAGGAATAGTGCCTCCAAAAGTTAAAGGACACCAGGATCAAATCGAGGGAACATGAAAGATCAACGATCAAGACAGATATCAGTTCAAAGGATCAGAGATATAGAATAACACGAAGACAGCCCATGCGGCAGCCAACTCTGGCCGCAGAAAGATGGCCCATGCGACAGCCAACTCTGGCCGCAGGATGATGGCCCATGCGGCAGCCAATCCTGGCCCTAGACAGAGTGTCTCATGCGGCCCATTGAGAATGTGGAATGTTCCAATCAGGAATCTTTTTACCATGCAATTTGAGGAGCTAAGTTGAGGAAGTCCAGGACAGTACGGGCCCAATAAGCCCAGTCAACTGTCCAAGCTCTGGACCGTCAGCGGGCACCGTTAACTGTTATACGGGCTCCTGATGGAAAGTTGTACAGAACCACCCGCGTCCAGTCCTCCAGGGCTAACGGACAGGGTGGGTATTTAAAGTCTCCCTCCAATGATAGAGAGCAAGTTCTTTTACTAGCCTCGAATCAGGGAGCAAACATGATACCTACGCACCTATGTGCTCGAAATACCCGAGTCCACAAGTTTGGTACAAAGGTAGATCAACCTACTATCGACTTGCGTAAGGTGATCACTCACAAATGTAAAATAGCAACCTTAGCATCCGATGAGTCCCTCTCGGTACGTCGTTGCTATCACGCTCCAGAACCAGAATACTGGAGAGCGGGGGCAGACATAGCCAGCTACGTATATTGAAATAGAAACCACCTCGATATACGATCACGGCTGTCTAGATATATGAGGATTTATCTACAAGCCAACAGTCTCTTAAGGTCATGAACAAGCCTAGTGTCTCAATCTCAAACAAGTGAGTAAGGTCGCAAGATGTATGATCATTAAATATACAATAATAAGGCGTCCCAAATATTACATATTCAGCTGATCATGAAGCTAATCGTTACAAAATATCAGGACTAGCAAGAGTTTAGTCATACATGATCAACCCTAGGATCTGTCAATCATGTTACAGCCCGTAGACAGACAGTAAGTAAAGTGCAATCGAGCTAACAGGTGCTCGTCGGCTAAATGTCTCAAAAGAATAGTTTTACAATAAAGTGGGCAAGACAAAAAGGAAAACCCACTCTTGGCCCGGGTTCCGTCTAGTTGTCACCATTGGGCTGGAAGCTTGGTAGATCCTCGGGAGCTGCTCCAAAATTTGGCCACACAAAACCAGCTGGATCAACCCCAGAAAGAGCAAGTGCCACAAGGGGGCCACAAAATAAGAACAAAAGCCAGCAATTAGCACAAGAAAGTATAATAGTAAAACTAAAATTTACAAAAACATGTCAGGATGATATACGACGAGATAACCATGAAACTATTCTGATAACCAGGTTACAACCCGTAACCCAAACAAGGACCTGGGGTTGTAACCCTTCACCTGAACAGAACTTTGTTTCCCACCATTTATCGGCAAGATAATAAAGTAAGAAATCAAGACAGGAAGCAATCTTGTATTGGGTCAAGACATGACTAGACTGGTTATACCTCATTCAATCAATCACGGCCAAGCAGATACTACGGCTTACTACTTTAACTAACTAGGGTTATCACAGGCCTAATTACTAACAAGATGCAGTGAGATTATTCCACAGCCACAAGCCCTGCAGACCATCCAGGTTACCCAGGTCGAAAATTAGGGGTTGAATTCAGGTGGGTACTTCGTCCAGGAACGCATGTACCCTTAGGTGACTTAGAAGGTGCAACACATAACAGTGTTCTGGAAATGCGCCCTACTCGTCGGCAGGCTACAGATCCCAAGAGCGCCCAGGTAACGGGATTGCCTGTAGCTGTGTCATCTCTTCATGACTACTGTGTTATTCTAGTTGTTAACCTTAATCCATTTAGTAGGTACTCCTGACCGTGGTACTCAGGAGTCCCATCCTAGACATGATGCAAGACAAGATAAGTAGATTTAATAAGGAAGCAAGAAAGAACTACCCACGGTGTCAAGGCAGGTCAAGTTAAGTTAGCCGTCGCAACAACGTTAAGTTATCAAATCATGCTACAAGTCAGGAGTACGCCACCACGGGCCACTATCAAGTTATCAAGTCACAAGGATTAAATACAGATTACAAGTTAGGTGTGCATCCCACTGGGTCACTAGAAAGGAAATCAGAGAATACCAAAATCATAATCCATAAAAAATCTCGAGAACCGTACTAGTCATAAACAATTACTTGAAAACCGTGTTAGGCCGTGTCGGGTCAAGGTAGTAGTGCTGTGTTGAACAGATCTCAGGAAAAAAACCCAATCCACAAAAGAGAAACCAAGTCGAGAAATAAAACCAATACTCCAAGAGCCAATGGGTTAAGCAAGGGGTCAGGGGAGCAGCGTACGCACAAGGGCACGCACGCAGGGGAGCTGCGTACGCACAAGGACACGCACGCAGGGTAGCTGCGTACGCACAAAAGGCACGCACCACTACAAAAAAGTAATTTTCTGGGACCCCAAAAATCCGTCTTAAAAAGACCCAAATTAGTCCTAAATTGTGATTTGGACGAATTTTAGGACGGTAAGTGACAGTGCTATTAGGGTGGCGTGGCAAAAAGTTTTAGGACCAAAATGCCGTCCTAATTTGTTTTTAGGGTCGAAAAATGTAACCGTACCAAAAGAGTTTGAATTCTTACATCTTACGACGGTTTACAAAACTGTCCCAAAATAAAAGAGTTTGTGACGAGTAACACCCGTCCTAAACAAATTTGCCATCGTTACAAAAGAATGTCGTTTTTATCTAGGACAATTACATAACTGTCCCAAAAGTAACACTTATGAAATTAGTGTCTGTATTTTCAGCTATAAAACATACAATTTAAATACACATAAATTCATATAATCATGGACGTTGTCAAGCTTGTCCTCAGATGTATCTCCAGGCATCAAAGCTCCAATACCAAAAAACCTTAACAACATCAAGCATTCTTTACCATTAAGTAGAAGACAACAAAATTCATATATAACTATATATGTTCAATTGATAAACAACCATTTCCAAAATACATCCAAAACATTAAGCATCCTTAACCACCATTTCCAAAATACATCCAAAATACTACATCACCTACAGCAGCAGTTACAAAATGAACCCATTGTCTCCACCATTACATACAAATGCTGAACCCATTAATCATCCTTAACCACCTTTTCCAAAATAAATCCAAAACACTAAAAATCACCCACAATTCAGTTACAAAATGAACCCATTGTCTCCACCATTACACCATATTTTTAGTATTATCCAACATGAACCCAAAAATTAACCCAAACTTTTTATCATCACAAGATCGTCGCCCATCATTTTAGCATATCCAGAATGCTTTTGAAGGTCCTGCAAATGAAGATATGCCAATATATTAATTAGCAACCTGCTAACTATACATGAACAAGCAGAAAAGAAAGACAAGTTCTTCCAAATTGTACAGACTAGACCACATTAGTTTGTGAAGGTTTAAACAAATTATACAAACCTACTAACCGTTCTTCCAAACTGTTCGTACCTGCGTACAAAAAAGTTGGAAAAAAACAATGTACAGAAAAAGCTTCAAGTGACAAAGGAAGCTTCAAGTGAAAAAGGAAGTTTAAGTGAAGATGGGAAAAATTGGGAAACATTTTAAATGGGAAGTACAATTATTCTAGCAAGAATTACAGTAACAAGCTGGAAAAAAACCAATGTAAAAGTTAAAATCAATAGACTGACACCACAAGGTGGTTTCGAGAGCAAGCCATTAAGGATGTCTCTTCCTCAGAAGGATAAATGACTTCCCAACCAGGGTTTTGCCTTAGGACGACATCTCTCAGTACTACCCATGGCCTTCACTGATTGGCCAATTACAACTAGGGGTAGCTGTAATCAAGTGCATGTAATATATGTATAAGGGTAGGGTCGGATACCATGTTCAGTCGCGCTTCAATAATTTAATAAGATACTGACTGTTGATGTATTCGAAAAAATGGTAAAATGAAAACATCACCTACTTGGTATCAATATGAATCTTAATATGAGGTTGGCTCGAACAACACAAGTTCTAATGCCTAAGAGTGGTTGTCAGGTGTTTCGAAAGCTTAATTGCTTTCGTTCAGTTATCTGATCAAACGGATAACTCAGTGTATCCAATACAACGATCTAGAACAGGGTTGATCCTATTATATCAAGAATTTCGAGAAGATACCAACTATGACCGAGTTCATAAGGTACCTTGAGGAAGATACACATCAGTATTAACCTGACGTGTGCCGAGCAGAGTCTGATCCAACATCAGGATAATGAAGGGTCCGATTTGATTTTCCAATGTCCACCCAATACTCGGTTATCAGTAAAACCAATTACCGTACCGAGTATCCTCTGATACATGTCGAATATCATATGACGTCAATCCTCTGATACTTGTCGAATATCAGTAAAACCAATTACCGTACCATTACCCTTAAATAAAGTTACAGCAACACCTAAATTACTGTATCATAGTGTGATTGAACCCAGGAAATGTAGTGAACCTACATGAATTTGCAGTGGACGGGATCAAGGTAGACAGATGCAAGCTAACCTGGGGTTAGGATACCAAGACATCCCACACACAGGTTCAATGTTCTGAACTTGAAGTTCATTCTCCAAAATAAAGTTCAATGACTGAACTTGAAGTTTCAATTGTCTGAAATGAAGGTACAGATCGGAATATCAAAACAGGGAACTAAACTCCTTAGTTCAGAAGGACTGTTTATAATGACCTGAACAAAATAATGGACTGATATATGTAGGTGATATGGACATTTAGAGACTGAATATAACTGTATAGTGTAAATCTGAGACTGAACATTTAGTCCAATAATTTGAACTTAAAACAAAACAATGGATACCCATCTAACATACTCTAAAATTCAGTGTAAAAAATAACTTGGCAATATGTAAAAAATATCACTGGTTTCGGAGTTTCCAGGGAAAGGACACAGTGAAAACAGAAGCTAAAATTCAGTTTCGATACTGATACCGAGATTATGCAAAATTCAAACTATGCAAAATTCAGTCCAAAAGATCAGTCCAGAAAAGAAACCAATGTAATAAATACAAATTTTAACTTGAAAGAAAGGAAATGGAGAACCAAACATAAATTGCAGCCACGAAAGAAAACCAAACATAAGAATCACAGAAAAAAACCAATGTAATAAGTTGATAGTTGGCAAATTACCTGGACGATGTACTGGATTGTTGAGAAAGTAGTTGAGCATTCAGGAACATGGCCACAACTTCATCTTTGAGCTCAGTCCTAAGCTCACTCTTGACCGCCTCAAGCTCTTTCTTGTGCCGGGCCTCTTGCTCCTCACGCTCTTTCCTTAAAGCGTCAGTCTCTTCTCTCAACTTCTCCGCATATTCTCGTAACTTTTCACCATCTTCTCGTAGTTGTACAATCTCAGCATTGTTGCTTGTTGAATCTCAGCCTGATGAGCTGCTAAGGATGTTGTCCTTTACCGCTTACACCTACTCCTCGGCCTAAAACTCGGCCATGCCATCTTGTCCGATCACTTCCGTGTAAACATTATTCAATTGCTCCTCGTTATCTCGTTCTTCAGCTGGTAGCTCTTCAATTCTCCTTTCCAACATTTTCTATAGCATGCAAGGAGGTTTGTGTTAAATTTCTCTAATTTGCAATAGACATTTTGTTAAAAAAACTCATTACAAATATGAATTTTATACCTCTGTTCCAGCAGCCCCGTCTTCTTCATTATAACTGCCATCTTTTCCCTAGTGGCTCTCCACATGTTGACAAGGTCAACAGGCTTGTTTTCTAGCCTCTGATGTGTATGCATGTTCCAAAGTAAGAAAAAACTTATACATTATAAACTGAAAATATATGACAATTATCTTACCAAAAAACACAATACTAACCTTTCTCTTTATTTCTGGAAAGGATCTTCTACCAGTTCTAGGGAGAGCACAAAGTTTTCCGCGATTAACTTGGTTCTTCTCCGAAACTTTCTAAAAACATTTGGACATTATTTAGTAAATTGAAATAAAGGGTTTGCCACTAGCATGAATATGGATGTAAGTTATTTGTTAGTCGATTTATACCTGTGTGTTACCCAAGCCCCAATATGCCACTAGAGTTGGCCATTGACTGGGCTCCACCCGGGGCGGCACATTGCTAGGCGCTCTTCATCAGTCTCAAACTTTGTATAGAATCTTTTTTCACTCGATGCTTGAAGGCCTTCCAGGAAATTCCCATTTTCTTAAAGCAAATAGCTTTAAAAGCATCGGGTGCATTTGTGTTTTCCTTAAAAAAACATGATATCTAAGTTATCAATATAAGTAGCCATTATCGATAGCAAAAATATGTGAACAACAGGTGATGGTAAAGCATTCAAACATGATATTCGAGGTTATACTTCCAAACAACCACAAGAACAGCAAGATATAAATTAGTTGAATCATCCCAAACCAAAAACAAGTAACCACTTCAACATCTTCATTCCAACATTAATAGAATATAAACAAAATATTGCACTTGAAATGACATTTTCAATCAACACTTCTAGGCCACAGCTGCTTCAATCAATTTGTTTTTACTCTTGATGGTGAATTATAGTGCTATGATCTATAGCTTACAATATAGACCTTGAGTGTTACTGACTACAAAGTCAATGCCAATATGTCTATAGGTTTAGCAAGACAGACAATAGGGGGTTCACTATCAAGTAGGATAATACTAAAAATAAAGATAGTAATCCATGAAAATACAGATAAAGAGACGGAGAAAGTTACCTTAACCGACGCCCAGACCATTTCTAGTTTATCCTTATCAGCCTTACGCCAAGATAACATTGTTAACGGAAACAATTCCATTTCGGGAAAGGTTACCAAGATGAGACATCAAATGGTGCCCATGTTCTCCAACTGGTTGGCAATCTTCATCCCACTCTATGATTTTTTTTACTCCATTATCCTATTTTTTCCATGGCTTAGCAGCTCCTCTATGTTGCCTAGTGGAAGGTCCACTCTCCATCGTACCTTATCAGAAACAAAAGGGAAAGACTCATAAATATACTACTTAAAAACCAGAACCATTAATAGCTCACAATTTATATTATAAATTTCAATACAAAACTTACCCTTTGGAATTTTCTCAGAATTCTCTACTGGCTCATTATCTAAAGGCTCTCATCGCTCCTCCTGAAAAATTTGATGTCTTGATATAGGAATGCGCAAGACATCCTCCATAAAAGAGGGTTCTAATCGTGGCTCTAATGTCCTCCACCCATTGCTATGACATGTTCCATATTCTTTGCAATACGCGATGACCTACGTGTAGGACTGTTGTATGCAGCCTGGAAATACATAATCAATGTAGCAGTATATAGGTAGGTGCTGTTAAGATAGTCCAACACGGTGCCATAGGGAAGTTCAACCATAGTACGTAGTAAGCTATGCAAAAAAAACACACTAATAAGACATAGAAGTTAGTTCAAACCATAGTAAAAATCTATGCAAGGAAGCTCAAACCATAGTAAAATACTCTTCCTCTACAATTTGATCCCAGTTGAAGCTAGGCATCAGATCGAAGCTCACCGTGGGTCTGCAATAGCTCAATAACATCCACGATGCGGCTCAACCAGCTCTACCAATGAAGAACGAAACCACCATAGCAGGATACCCGAGTATCAGAAGAAGTATCAATTGCACAGTGGCATATCAGAAGAAATTTAAGTGCACACTGGTGTATTAGAGCGTATCACAGCTCATTAGACATTGGCAGTGCAAGCATTGGTAGAGGGTCAAGACCAGCACCAATAGGGATCAAGACTCGAGGACCCCGGATGTTGCTTTTCCATCATAGAGATGCATGTGTTGTATTAGATATAAGAAAATTAGATTCAATATGTATATAAAGAAAAGGAAAAATGGTCATCCTGGACAGAATTTGAGGATCAAATATCCAGAATTGTCAAGATACTCCAACACACTAAAAAGACAAAGAAGGAAGTTCAAATAAGAATAAAAATCTATGCAAGGAAAAGCTTAAACCATAGTAAAACTCTTCCTCTACAATTTGATCCCAGTGAAGCTAGGCATCAGATCGAAGCTCACCGTGGGTCTGTATGAGCTCAATAACATCCATGATGTAGCTCAAGCAGCTCTACCAATGAAGAACCAAACCACCATAGCAGGATACCCGAGTATCAGAAGAAGTATATTTGCTACATGTGTTGTATTAGATATAAGAAAATTAGATTCAATATGTAATAAAGAAAAGAAAAAATGGTCATCCTCGACAAAATTTGAGGATCAAATATCCAGAATTGTCAAGATCCACAGTAAAAAGACATAGAAGGAAGTTCAAATAAGAATAAAATCTATGCAAGGAAAGCTCAAACCATAGTAAAATATTCTTCCTCTATAATTTGATCCCTTGAAGCTAGGCATCAGATCGAAGCTGACCGTGGGTCTGCATGAGCTCAATAACATCCATGATGCGGCTCAACCAGCTCTACCAATGAAAACCAAACCACCATAGCAGGATACCCGAGTATCAGAAGAAGTATCAATTGCACAGTGGCATATCAGAAGAAATTTAATGCACACTGGTGTATTAGAGCGTATCACAGCTCATTAGACATTGGCAGTGCAAGCATTGGTAGAGGGTCAAGACCAGCACCAATAGGGATCAAGACTCGAGGACCCCGGATGTTGCTTTTTCTCATCATTTGCTACATGTGTTGTATTAGATCAAGATAGTCCCACACTAAAAAGACATAGAAGGAAGTTCAAATCAGAATAAAATCTATGCAAGGAAGCTCAAACCATAGTAAAATAATCTTCCTCTACAATTTGATCCCAGTTGAAGCTAGGCATCAATCGAAGCTCACCGTGGGTCTGCAATAGCTCAATAACATCCACGATGCGGCTCAACCAGCTCTACCAATGAAGAACGAAACCACCATAGCAGGATACCCGAGTATCAGAAGAAGTATCAATTGCACAGTGGCATATCAGAAGAAATTTAAGTGCACACTGGTGTATTAGAGCGTATCACAGCTCATTAGACATTGGCAGTGCAAGCATTGGTAGAGGGTCAAGACTAGCACCAATAGGGATCAAGACTCGAGGACCCGGATGTTTCTTTTCTCATCATAGAGATGCATGTGTTGTATTAGATATAAGAAAATTAGATTCAATATGTATATAAAGAAAAGGAAAATGGTCATCCTGGACAGAATTTGAGGATCAAATATCCAGAATTGTCAAGATACTCCAACACACTAAAAGACAAAGAAGGAAGTTCAAATAAGAATAAAAATCTATGCTAGGAAAAGCTTAAACCATAGTAAACTCTTCCTCTACAATTTGATCCCAGTTGAAGCTAGGCATCAGATCGAAGCTCACCGTGGGTCTGTATGAGCTCAATAACATCCATGATGTAGCTCAAGCAGCTCTACCAATGAAGAACCAAACCACCATAGCAGGATACCCGAGTATCAGAAGAAGTATTATTTGCTACATGTGTTGTATTAGATATAAGAAAATTAGATTCAATATGTATATAAGAAAAGAAAAATGGTCATCCTCGACAAAATTTGAGGATTAAATCCAGAATTGTCAAGATAGTCCAACACAGTAAAAAGACATAGAAGGAAGTTCAAATAAGAAAAAATCTATGCAAGGAAAAGCTCAAACCATAGTAAAATACTCTTCCTCTACAATTTGATCCCAGTTGAAGCTAGGCATCAGATCGAAGCACCGTGGGTCTGCAAGAGCTCAATAACATCCACGATGCGGCTCAACCAGCTCTACCAATGAAGAACCAAACCACCATAGCAGGATACCGAGTATCAGAAGAAGTATCAATTGCACAGTGGCATATCAGAAGAAATTTAAGTGCACACTGGTGTATTAAGCGTATCACAGCTCATTAGACATTGGCAGTGCAAGCATTGGTAGAGGGTCAAGACCAGCACCAATAGGGATCAAGACTCGAGGACCCCGGATGTTGCTTTTCATCATTTGCTACATGTGTTGTATTAGATCAAGATAGTCCAACACACTAAAAGACATAGAAGGAAGTTCAAATCAGAATAAAAATCTATGCAAGGAAGCTCAAACCATAGTAAAATAATCTTCCTCTACAATTTGATCCCAGTTGAAGCTAGGCATCAGATCGAAGCTCACCGTGGGTCTGCAATAGCTCAATAACATCCACGATGCGGCTCAACCAGCTCTACCAATGAAGAACCAAACCACCATAGCAGGATACCCGAGTATCAGAAGAAGTATCAATTGCACAGTGGCATATCAGAAGAAATTTAAGTGCACACTGGTGTATTAGAGCGTATCACAGCTCATTAGACATTGGCAGTGCAAGCATTGGTAGAGGGTCAAGACCAGCACCAATAGGGATCAAGACTCGAGGACCCCGGATGTTGCTTTTCTCATCATTTGCAACTATAGTAGTAAGCTGTACACTAGAACAGTAAAAAAATTGCTTGTGATCAAATTTTAACCTTTTCATTTTAGGGACAGAAGAGTCATCATTGTTTGCAACCTAAAACATAAGAAAAATAGTGAGATATTCCAATGAATGAAGACAGAAAACACAAGACTTGATATCCAATTTATTACCTTCTTCATTTTAGGGTCGGAAGATTCTTCATTATGGTTGCTATCTTCCTCGCTAAGCAAGTCATCACCGACGGGGATATACTCATCATCTCTCTTCACTTGCGCTTCTTTTTCCCATCTTACTCGAACTTGTTCGAGTAACCATCTTCGAATTCATTACAAGCTTTGAAGCTTGTTGCAAATTCAAAGCATCCATTTTCATTTATTTCTAGTAATATTTTCCAATCTTTGCCTCTCATATCCCGACATGAACCCAGGCTTGATAAACTTCTTCTTTTGTGGGGACATTTTTCCTAATAGAAGTTAAAATTGCAATATACAGGGTTATCCCGTGATGGTCATTACAAACCTACACTATCAACTCAAATACAAATTGCAGTCTCGTATAAGTAGCATGATGAATTAAAGGGATACAGAAGCCAGATTAATGATATTTTACTGCAACGCGACCAGATTTAATAATGATATATGTTTATCACAGAACATGTAGAAGCCACTAAATAATATATGTTTATCACAGAACATGTAGAAGCCACTAATATATAGTAGAGCCACTAATAATATATGTTTATACAGAACATGTTTATCATACAACATGTAGAAGCAAGTATATGACAAGATGAATGAAGTATAGTATAGCTTCTACAACCACTTTCCTGTAAACATTTTTTCTAATAGAAATTGAGAATGAATGAAGTAAAGAAAATAGCAAAATTAATCAACATTCACTGAAATAAGCAAAATTCATCAACGTTCAATCACAGTAGATAAAACAACCAACAACTTGAAAGGATATAAAATAGCTAAGAGGAACAAGTTTGTAATTTGATATGCATCACAAATAGTTGCAAATCAAGCTACAAACTTGCTACTCATGACCACTGTCATCATGGTCATCATCACCATCACAAATATTTGTGTCAACCACCAAGCCCTCTACTCCTTGCCTAACCCAAGATCCATTATGAGCTTCATCCAGATGTTGCATGCTATAAGGTTCCACTCTATTAGCTTCTAAATCTTCTACTATTGTTGAGTACTTGTCAAATGCGTCTCGCGGCGACATCTGAACACAACATGCCAATCTGACTCTAGAGGGTCTTGAACATACCAAACTTGTTCTGCTTGGGATGCTAAGATATAAGGTTCATCAATCACCCTATTCTCTTTGTATAACAAATGATTGAAGTTCACCAGAGTAAAATTAAACTCATCCACTTTCTGGCCCACTCGTGGATTAACCCAGTTGCACTTAAATAAACATACTTCATGCCGTTCAAATATTTTATCTCAATAATGTCTATCAGTTGTCCGTAGAATATAACATCCCTGTAAGAGGATTTCTATCTTTCCGACTAGAATAACTCATTTGTTCTGCTTTTAGGAGGACTCCACTATTCTGAGTTTTTCTACGAATCAATTTTTTGGTTCGAAATCTAAAACCATTAACAATGTAAGAATTAAATTTCAAAGCTCCTTAAGAGGGCCTAAAGCTAGGCATCTGATCTCCTCTGATATTTGTTGCTCTGGTAAACCTTTCACCTATATTAAAAACATTAAACAAGGTTAATAATGATATTTTACTGCAAGCTGTCAAAAATATTAAATGTTCATTAAAAGATACATCTACTTACATGCTCCTTAAACCAAGTGACAAAGTGTTCATTATGAAGGCGACTAATAAGGTGTCGTTGTGAAGCTTGTGGATATTTTGACCCAAGTTCAGCAAGGTGTTTCCTGTATCAAGAGTAGAAATTTATTTCAATTACATAACTAAACGAGAGGATATAAATCATGGTATTAGTCAAGACAAACTTACTCAATGAATGGTTCTACTGCCTCCGTGTTGGCAAGCACATATCGATGAGCTTGTATTTGCATAATTGGATCAAGTCGAAAGTTCACTTGCTTTACCTACAACGCGACCAGATTTCTTTCCTCCATCATCATTTCTTCTTGGCCGCTTCATTTTGGTTTCCGTACTATTGTCCAAATACCTTGAGCAGAAAGTCATACATTCTTCTAACAATACTGATTTAGCAATAGAGCCTCTGGATGAGCACGATTCCGCACATAAAGTTTTAAGGTGTGCAAATATCTTTCCATGGGATACATCCAACGATACAATACTGCTCCAGCAATTTGTAACTCATCCACTAAATGCATAGGCAAGTGTTCTATTATATCGAAAAACCCAGGTGGAAAAATCTTCTCAACTACAAAGCGTAAGTGCCATACGATCTTGAAAATTTTCCAAGTCTAATACTATTTACACTTGAACACAACACCACAAAGCAGTTGCTTAATTCAATTAAGGATTTAACAACATGCTTTGGTAAGACCTTCGAATAGCTATAGGAAGTAACTGTTGCATTAAAATGTGATTGTCATGACTCTTAGACCCCACATACTCCGCCCTTCTGTATGCACGCATCGAGATATATTAGATGAATAACCATCAGGGACTTTTACATCTCGCAACACTTTCAAGAAAATGTCCTTTTCTTTGTTGCTCATTGTGAACTCAGCTGGAGGCAAGTACTCTAGAGTTCTTCCCCATGGTTGAGGATGTAGCTCTGATCGAATTTTCATATCTCTGAGATCTTTTCGAGCCTTATATTATCTTTTGTTTTGCCTTTAATACCTAGCAAAGTAAAAATGACATTATCGCATACATTTTTTTCAATATGCATAACATCTAGATTGTGGCGAATCAAATTGTTTCCCAATATTGTAGTTCAAAAAAGATGCTCTCTTCCAACCTAATCTTGTTTTTGGCAGACGTGTGTTTTTGCTCTCTCTTTTTCTTCTTCTTCCCTCTTTCTCTTTGTAAAGACGTCCTCCTTCTTATATTCAGTTAAAACATTGAGATCATTCAACTGCTTTAACACTTCTGTTCCAGATAATGTCAAAGGTGGTGGCCTCATTTCTAATTTGCCATTAAAAGTTACCCTCTCCCTTCGAAACTATGGCACCCTGGTAGGAATCTACGATGACCCCAGTAACAATACTTGCCACCATTTGTCAATCGGGTAGCTTGATGATCCCTATTACAATAAGGGCAAGCAAATTCACCTTTTGTGCTCCATCCTGACAACATAGCATATGCAGGAAAGTCGCTAATTGTCCACAACAGTGCTACATTTAGTTGAAATAACTGTTTGGTTGATGCATCATAAGTAGAAACACCAACCTCCCAAAGTTCTTTCAACTCCTCTACTAACGGTTGCAGATAAACGTCAATCTTATCACCTGGACCTTTTGGTCCATCAATAAGAATAGACAAAATTAAGTTAGGTTGCTTCATGCACACCACGGGGGTAAGTTGTAAGGGACGACTACAACAGGCCAGGTACTGTGAGCAACACTCATATTACCAAACGGATTAAATCCATCGGTAATAACCCAAGTCTAACATTACGACTGTCTCTGGCAAAGGATGGATTATTATCATCAAAAGCCTTCCAAGCACGAGAATCTGTCGGATGCCTCATTACACCATCCTCTACTCGCTTCTCAGCATGCCATTTCATAAGCGAAGCTGTATGCGATGACCAAAATAATCGTTGCAGTCTTGGTATTAAAGGAAAATATCGAACCTTTTTTTGAGAAACTTTAGTACCCTGGTCAACCGGAGGAAGATTACCCTCGTGGCATGATCAACTTTATATCTAGAAGCCCCACAAATCTCACATTTGTCGAGATTCTCAGTTTCATTTTGAAACAACATACAACTATTAGGACAGGCATCCCATGTTTTGTAAGTGAACCCAAGTCAGTAGTTAGCTTACTGGCTTGATAGTATGATTTGGGAATCTTGGCACACGGAAACACCTTTTTAAGAAGACCAACAGCATTGTGAAAGAATGATTTGTCCATCCATTAAGTTGCTTCAGGTGTAAAAGTTGGACAACAAATGATAGCTCAGTGACACCCTTAGGACAACTCTCGTACAAATCGCTTTCTGCTTCATTTAGAAGTTTGAAGTATTTCGGCATGCATTCATCGCACCACAAGTTTTCTTCTGCCATGGGCTCTTCCTCGCAACCCATATTTTCTATTATGAATGAGAATCCCATTCCCTCTCGTACAATTGTTGTCATATCAGCACATTCATTAATCCAGCATCACTTTCATCAACTGACATATCATCTCCTATATTACGGTATTATTACCCAAACCACCCAATAACTCCCCATGATATATCCAATCCTATAACTCCTTTCAAATCCATACATCTCTATAACCTCACAGTCTGTCGATTATGATAAACACGATTTACACATCTACTACATGGGCAATAAATATGGACCGTATCAGCATTCTTAGTTCTATATGCAAATTTAAGAAATGCTTCGACCCCCTTGTATGCCTTTGAATTCCAATCATGTGATCCAATCCAACGCTTATCCATATCAATTTCCAAAAGACAATTATCACCTAGCACCATCCAAAATATATCATGCAAAGAATATACTTTCTAACAAATTAGAGTTAAAATTCTTATGCAATATATCAAGCAAAGACAAATTTAATAATAGAGCAAACACTTATTGGTAGCCATGTACTAATGTGCCCAAGAAGAAGAAATAATAAACATATAGATAACCAATTGATTATGACAATTACTAGAAAAAGAAAATTAATATACTACCAAGGTTGATTATGACTTACTGACATGGAACTAACACATGGCACAAATAACCAATTTCAACTGAAAAGCTCAAGCATGATTCACAAATGTTGATTTTCAACAAACTAAAATCTACAAAGAACATAGCCAGGTTCAAATTCATCTCCATTTATAACATGTTTAACATCAATCCAGAATGGGCATGCAAATGTGTCCCAATTTTTTTAAAAAAACCCATTTTTTACAAAAATCACAGTAATTCCTACATGAACGCATAATCACAATAATTTGACAAATTAAAATCTACAACAACATAGCCAGGTTCAAACTCATGTTCCTATCCATGCAAATGTGTCCCAATTTTTCACAAGAAAACCCAATTTTCACAAATCATCACAATAATTCCTACATGAACACATAATCGCAATAATTTGACAAATTAAAATCTATAAAGAACATAGCCAGGTTCAAACTCATGTTCCTGTCCATGCAAATGTGTCTAGACCTGTCAAGTCAGCCGGGCCGGCCCGACACTGAATTTGGGTGGGCCGGGCTCGGGCCTCTTCGACCCATGAACTATAGCGGGCCGGGCCGGGCCGGGCCAAGAGTGAAAAATCTCAGCCCAGTCCGGCACGTGACCCACGACATGAAGACTGGCTGACATGTACCCACAAAAAAAGCCAAACTAAGCATGTACCACAAACAACACAGTCACCGTTCACCGCCCGTCATGAAGACTGGCTGGCATGTACCCTCAAAAGAAGCCAAACTAAGCACAGCACAGCAAAAAGCAAAGCCAAGCAACCCAAGCCAAGCAAAGCACAAATTGCTTGGCCAAAGCCAAGCACAGCACAAATTGCTTGTGCTAAAGCCAAGCATAACACACATTGACAAACAAATGATAAGCAGTGTTTGGGGTTCGGGCCGGGCCGGGCTGGGATGGGCCGGCCCAATTGACAGGTCTAAATGTGGCCCAATTTTTCACCAAAAAATCTATTTTTCACAAATAATCACAAATTAATGACAATGTGCACATATTGTGGTGCTCTAACATATTTTTGCCACCAAATATTTTCTCAATAAACTGATATACTTCATAAACCGAAATCTTCCCAAAAGAAAAATAATCACCTAAATAACTGATGCTTAAAACTAAGACAAAACATGCAGCCGGGAACAGTGTCACATGTAAATAATTATGAAAAATTGGTACATAATTCTAAAAAAAATCTTGGTAAATAATCATGTATAAACAGTGTCACATGTAATTAAATTCGAGCAAAAAATTGGTAAATAACTCTTATTAGAAATGTCAGTACGTTTGATGTGTATGAAAAGACCACAAGGATACTAAGCACCATTAACTAGAGATGGTCGCAACCACTGCCAGTTAGTTTAACAAAAGTTATTTGCTACAGACACACACACACATATACGCACATATACACACATATCCAAGAGAATAACCTGTAAGGCACAAATATATATATACACACATGTTTTACACATTGAAATCTGCAAAAGTCAGGGGAAAAGTATGAGTTGCATAGGATAATGAAAAAAGAAGAAGTGATGGGTGCCTCAAAATTGTCAATCTTGATGATATGTGCAAACCATTCTCACTGCCAGAGAACAAAGTAGAAATGATGAACAGTATCACTAGAGTGTGAAACACTCAAATTTTAAGCAAAATTTCAGTAAACGTGTGAACACTCAAATTTAAGCAAAATTTCAGTAAACAGTGTACAACCCTCAAATTTTAAGCAAATAATCTATGACAAAATTACATGCAGCCGTGGTAATCAGTGTGAAACACTCAAATTTTAAGCAAAGTTTCAGTAACATGTAAAACCCTAAAATTTTAAGCAAATAATCTACGACAAAATTACATGCAGCCGTGTAAACAATGTGAAACACTCAAATTTAAGCAAAATTTCAGTAAACAGTGTACAACCCTCTAATTTTAAGCAAATAATCTACGTCAAAATACATACAGCCGTGTAAACTGTGTGAAACACTCAAAATTTAAGCAAAATTCAGTAAACAGTGTACAACCCTCTAATTTTAAGCAAATAATCTACGTCAAAATTACATGCAGCCGTGTAAACAGTGTAAAACACTCAAATTTTAACCAAAATTTTAGTAAACAGTGTACAACCCTCAAATTTTAAGCAAACTCTACGACAAAATTACATGCCTGTGTAAACAGTGTAAAACACTCAAATATCAAGGAAAAATTGAGTAAACGGTGTAAATAGTGCAAACAATCTAGGACAAAATAACATGCATCCAAATATTAGGGAAAGACTAAAACATTTTGGTAAAAAATTCTAAAGATTGGGGGAAGTATACCAAGCAGCAGCAATGGAGCACCTAGGGGAAGATCGGACGGAGAAAGAGCAATGGTCGGGGAGAGAGAGAGCAGCAATACTGGAGCACCAGGTCGGAACAATGGTCGGAGAGAAAAAAAGCAGCAAGGATCACCTAGGTCGGAGAGAGAGAGAGCAGTTCTCTCGCCATTTTGATCGGAAAGAGAGAGGAAGAGAAAATTTTTGATCCGAAAGAGAGAGAAGTCCTATCGACTATAGGAAATAGGTTTTGGATGGACGGTCTGGATTAATCCAGACGATCGGATGGTTACGATGGAAACACGTGGGGGAAACTTTTCCCCCAAATAAGTTGGCAATTAGCCGCCACACGTGTGGTATTCCCGCCAACATAATTGGGACGAAAATATGTATTATTTGGAACAGAAATTTTTACCAGTCCCAAATAGTGATCCATTTTCACAATCTGTCCCAAAAAAAGCAACATTTTGTAACTAAAAATTAGCCGTCCCTAGAATTATACTTTTAGGACTTTTTAGACTAGTGTTCCTTATAGTGTCGTCCCAAAAAGACACTTTTTTTGTAGTGCACGTAGTAGACCTGCGTACGCACAAAAAGGCACGCACGCAGGAGAGCTGCGTACGCACAAAAGTACGCATGCAAGAGAGCTGCGTACGCACAAAAGCACGCACGCAAGAGAGCTGCGTACGCACAAAAGCACGCACGTAAGAGAGCTGCGTACGCACAAAAGCACGCACGCAAGAGAGCTGTATACGTGCAAAAGCACACACGCAAGAGAGCTGCGTACGCACAAAAGCACGCACGCAGGAGAACGCGTACGCGCAAAAGCACGCACGCAAGAGAGCTGCATACGCACAAAAGCACGCAGGAGAGCTGCGTACGTGCAAAGGCACGCACGCAAGAGAGCTGCGTACGCACAAAAGTACGCATACAGGAGAGCTGCGTACGCGCAAAGGCATGCACGCAAGAAAGCTGCATACGCACAAAATACGCACGCAGGGAGAGCTGCGTACGTGCAAAGGCACGACGCAGGAAAGGGTCTTCTTCTCCATGGCTGAGAAGAAGCTCCAATGGCTCCCAAAACTTCAGAGCATCACAACTTGGCCATCCGAACTCCAAATCCGGATTTCCAAAGTTCCAACCAGGGTAGAATTGAACTCTCTTCCACATGGAAACATCAAACCCATAAAAATCCAACTTAAATAGATCAAAACCATGCAAAACCGAAAATAGGGAAATCTTAGATCTAGAACAATGGAGACTCCAAATCA
Source organism: Iris pallida (assembly GCA_029216955.1). Lineage (NCBI taxonomy): Eukaryota > Viridiplantae > Streptophyta > Magnoliopsida > Asparagales > Iridaceae > Iris > Iris pallida. The sequence continues at coordinate 956 of JANAVB010009104.1, read as the reverse complement.
CAAAATATCACGTTCTAATGTTGATCACCATGTCCTAAACTAGCAAATGGATAAATAAAATAGGGTTCTCATGTGTGGCAAGGTGCACTTGCCTATGGGTGGGTGTTGTGTAGAAGAAGGAGAAGAGTGTTTGTAGAGGAAGGGGAAGAAGAAATTAATGGAGGTTTATGAGAAGAGAGAAAAAGTTGGTGGAGTTTAAAGAGGGTAGTGTGGTGTGTTGAGGGTGGAGTTTAGGCTAAGGTTTTCCAATACTCATTAAACTAACCAAACCAACCCAATTAAAACCGAGCCATGTCAAAACCCAAAAATACGAGAAATACCAAAATTCCATAGTTGAGAAAAATAAAAATACATGCCAAAATCCAGATACGAGTATAAAATACGAAATACGGGAAACGGGAAATGAGGGTGACACTCTACCCACCTTAAAAGAATTTCGTCCTGAAATTTAATCAAGGAGCTAGAGATGGTCACGACAAGCTACATTAAGCACAGGCAAGTTACACTAAGCAGTTCAATCATATAATCATACAATGCAAAAGGAAAGGAAAACGTTAAGGCATAAGAAAGACATTATACCTCACGAGTCAAACAGGTAGGGATATCGCAATCGGATGTCATCCTCACGCTCCCACGTTGACTCACCTAGAGAGTGATGACCCAAGCAACACGGACTAATTTAATAGTCTTGTTCTTGAGTATCTTCTCCCTCGGTCCACTATAGACACGGGCCTCCTCATACGAAAGGTTGGTACCAACAACCAATTCCGAATGGTCTAGGATGTGGCTCGGGTCCGGAATATACCGTCGTAATTGGGACACATGGAATATATTATGCACCTCACTTAGCGACGGCGGAAGAGCGAGACGATATGATACATCTCCTACTCGCTCTAGAATATCGAACGGCCCTATATACCTAGGACTAAGCTTTCCCACGCCAAAGCGAATGACGT
>JANAVB010009103.1:0-62315 GCA_029216955.1 Iris pallida | reverse complement strand
TTAACTTCAGATAAAGGTATGGCTTCGCCCATTTCTAGAAGTAATCGGTTATAGCTAGTATAAACCGATGTCCTCTAGATGATGGTGGATTGATAGGACCAATGACATCCATACCCTATGCTTCAAAGGGCCATGATACGACAGTCGGATGAAGGAACTCTAACGGTTGATGGATGAAGTCTGCATAAATTTGACAGGCTCGACATTTCCTTGAATATTAAATTGCATCTGATACCATAGTGGGCCAATAATAATCCATACGTCGGATACGATCTTGTAACTTAGGACCAGGCTGATGTACACCATATACCCCATCGTGGGCTTCCCGTAGTATTTATTTTGCTTCATCTCCAGTAAGACAACGTAAAAGTAGACCATCAAATTCTTCGATAAAGTGTCTTAGAAGTATGATTATAATAAAATCGAAGTGATCGCCTACGGATGGTTGTAACTTCTTTAGAATCTTCAGGTAAAATATCATGTACCAAAAAATTAATGAAAGGAGCTCTCTAATCTTCACTAATGACATTAATTTTAGTTGAATTGTAGAACTCAATATTTGAGTTATTCTCAATGCAAAATAACTCTCTATTAGTGACGACAATCATCTGTTGCCTTTTCACTGGGATTGCTAATACAGCTACCAGATTAGCCAATGTATCAGCCTCCGTATTGCATACCCGACGTACATGTTTAATAAAGAAACCCTTGAACGATGTAGCTAGCCCAACTGTTGCTTCATGATATGGGACAAGATCCTGGTGTCGAACTTCATACGCGCCTCTAACCTGATTGATAATCAGTTTAGAATCTCCATACACTTCAAGATATTCAATATCTAATTGTTTAGCCAATTGGAGACCAATGAGCAGAGCGTTATATTTAGTCACATTATTGAAACATGACTCGTCTAAAGAATAAGCACTTTGAATAGCTAATCCTTCTGGTGAGACAAGGACGATTCCAACTCCAACGACAATGGCACCTTTTGGTCCTATTCTGGATATACCGTCAAAGAATAGACGCCAGGTAAGAATTTCTTCTGAAATCATGTTGGATTCCAAAGTTTTATCTAGAATCTTGTCATAGAGTTTAGATGTTTCGGGAATTGGATGAGCTGCCAGAAAATCAGCAAGAACTTGACCCTTAACAGACTTTTGAGGAACATAAACCATATCATATTGTGCTAATAATATAGCCCATGTAGCAAGCCTGAAATTGAGTGTACTGGACTTTTTCATCAAAACCGGGAGAGGATTAACTCTAGAAATAACATGAATAGTTTGGCCGGTGATATAATGTCTCGTCTTTTGAACAACAAACATCAAAGCTAGACATTCTTTTTCTACTGGGGTGTACCGATGTTCAGCTCCGATTATTGTACGGCTAAGATAATAGATAGCTTGTTTATGACATTATTTATTCTTGTGAGCTAATAAAGCACCTAATGAATGGTCCATTGCTCGAACATACATTAAGAAGGGTATTCCTGAGACTAGAGGTACTAGAACTGGAGGGTTCATCAAGTACCGCTTTATGTCTTCAAATGCTTGCTGACAATCTTCAGTCCAAATAAAAGACACACCTTTCTTCATGAGTCGAATGAACGGTCTACAGCATCCATAGAGATTTGAGATGAATCTCCTGATGTACACAAGCCATCCCTGGAATCCTCGTAGCTCTTTTAGGTTGCATGGAGGATGCATCTCTTGAATGGCTTTGATTTTCTCACTTTTAACGTGTATACCTTTAGAGGTAATAACGAACCTAAGAAATTTGCCACTAGAGACTCCCAGTAATGACTTGGTAGGATTCATCTTGAGTTGATGCTGGCGCATTAGATCAAATATAGTTTTCAAGTCTTGAATGTGGTCTTCCTTTAGATGACTTTTGACAGCAATATCATCTACATAGCATTCGACTGTCTTTCGCAAATGATCACGGAAGATAGTACTCATGTCCCGCTAATAAGTTGTACCAGCATTTTTGAGACCAAATGGCATGACAATATAACAATAGCCTCCAAGAGGAGTACAAAAAGATGTATGTTTCTCATCTTCTAGATGCATCTTGATTTGGTTATATCCTGAAAATTCATCCATAAAAGACATTCGTTCAAATTCGCAAGTATTGTCGATCATGACATCAGTGATCGAAAGAGAAAATTCGTCCTTAGGAAAAGCTTTATTAAGGTCTCTAAAGTTAATGCAGACTCGGATCTTCTCTGTTTTCTTTAAAACTGGGACAACATTAGCCACCCAGTTCGGATGTTGTTCTTCTCTGATGAAACCATAGACGATGAGTTTCTTGACTTTAGCTTCTATGGCATCCATCATATCAGGTCGAAATCGACGCTGTTGTTGTTTGACTGGATTTGCATTCGACATAATGTTGAGTTTATGGATAGCAATTTGGGGATCTAATCCCGACATGTCTTTATAGCTCCAAGCGAATACATCAATGTATTCCCTAATAAGTTGGATCAGTTTTTGTTTATTCTGTTTAGGGAGGCTTTTGCTGACGAATATTAGTTTTGGAAAAGTTTCGTCTCCCACATCGACTTGAACCAATTGATCTTCAGTAGGTGACTCACGTTGCTCGAAGCGAAGCTTCCAATGAGTATCCATCTTTTGTACCCAAGGATCAGATTCAGAGGCTTTGGCAAAGTTTTTGTCGTCTTCCGTGAACTCGGCAGTTACCATATTGAAAGATAGAGTCACTCGATGGACGTGACCTACACTGGTATCTGAATTCCATGAAATAGAATCAAAAGACTTAGATCATTCTTTTCTATCGGATTCAGAGGCTTCTAGAGTTGGAATTGGTGAGGTATAACCCAATCCCCGTTTGCTTTTACTGTAATATTGTTGTGACTTTCCTTTTGGAGCAGGAATACGAATAGGAGTTTGCCTTCCTTTACCACTATTGAGACCAGCTTTAAAAGTATAGCCCATCTTTTGAATGATATCTTTTGATTGCTAGCTATAATGACGTTGTTGAAGTCTTCCGCTATCGTGATTTTCTTTTTCACTATCGGACGTGATCTTTTGTTCTGTTCCTTTATTAAAAAGTATAAGAAGTTCATCTTTCTTCCTGAAAGGAACTAAGAAGAAGGAGTCATGCATTTGTTCGAGCAATACTTCATCTTGGAGAGGTTGAACTGCTCCTATGCTAAGTGGTTCTAGTCATGCATTTGTTCGAGCAATACTTCATCTTGGAGAGGTTGAACTGCTCCTATGGTAAGTGGTTCTAAGTTATCTAGCATTTCTAAATAACATCGAGTATAATAAAAAACATTAGTATGTTGTAAAGGAGATGCTACTTTATTAATTTGTACATCATTATTTACAACAGGATTCTTAGCCTTGCTAGTAGTCTTAGTAAGGTTGATAACCAGAGGAGGAGAAGGAGGATTTTTGGCCTTAACAGCAGGCTTAGTAAGATTGATAACCAGAGGAGGAAAGAGAGAAGGTTTGTTACGATGAAGGTCGATAACAAGAGGCTCAGAAGAGATGAGCTCCCTTTGTTCCCTTTCTACAGTAAGAGGCTGTTCGTTATGAGATGAAAGATGGATATTCAATGCCTGAGAAGTAGAGGGACGAATAGTATGTCCTTTGATAGGGATTATATGAACGTCTTTTGAAGTATCTTTCTGATCTTTCTCACTATCTATCTATCGCTAACACAACCTTCATGAACTCTTCCTTGTACATCCGAGAATCAGTACAATATGCTTCAATGCCCCTGAAAGGATTTAGGTCAGCTACTTCCTTCTGTACTTCTCTATTGACGTCTACATATTTGGAGCATTGGTGTAGAGTAGATGGTACAATATTATGCTCATGCAGAAAGGGTCTTCCCAGTAAGGCATTATAGGAGCCATGATTATCAATTACGTAAAAAGTAACCTTTGTACAAAGATTGCCTATTTGAACATTCAGACAGATCTTTTCCAAAGGTTCACTTCTTCCAGAATTAAATTCCAAGATTGTCGTGATGGTTGTTGAAAGATTATGTACGGGAATCTTTAATGCATCTAATAAAGTCTTTGGCATGATGCTGAGCGCAGACCCAGGGTCGATTAAGATGCGTCCAACCTTCATAGTATCGACATATCCTGTGAAGTAGAGGGGTCGGTCATGACGATTATCTTCCAACAGCATATTATCTTGTGTAAAGGTGATGTTGGGCATCAGCTCTATCACACTATGACAATGAAAGCAAGTTACAGGCTCCTCCTCTGGCTTCTTGAGGAGTGCTAGACAAGCATCAACTTGTATCAAGGCTTTACTCAATGTCTCTCGAGTTTCTTTTGAGAGACGCAGTAGTTCAAAAATTGATAACCTTGCCAGGGTATTAGCCAGTTGAGCCAGTATATCAAAGTTATATGGCTTCTTAAGTCCTAGAACTAGAGTTTTCTTTATCAAAGCGGACAGGCTACTTTCCTTTGTCAGCGGTCGTTAGTTTGGGAAGAGTTGGTTCCACTGGAGGTGATAAAACTGATACAACATTGACAACAGGAGAAGATGGTGTTGGAGGAGCCTCCGAAGCTAGAGCAGGGTTCTCTTGACCTTCTGAATAGTTTCTCAGGTAATTTCTTCCAGACCTGGTACCAGTTAAGGCCTCTTCTTCGGTACAGGTTCAAAAGACACCATATTGCAACTTTTTTCCTAGATCTTGCTTCTGGAAGGTTTGTTTTGACAAGATGAAGATTTTGTCCAGTAACCCAAAACAACCCGAGATTGGTTATATAAAAGGCATAGAGAAAGAGGTACTGGAGATCTTTTTCCATGATTCAAGCCAGGAGCCTTTTGTAGATCATATTCCATCTTTGCCATTAGTTCATGAGACTGTGGACTATAGAGATGGAAAGCTGGTTAATATTTGGCTTCTGGCTTTGACAGTGTTGTCTCAGAAGGGGAGAAAGAAGAAGGATCTGCAACAGAAGTGAAAGTGGTAGTTAAAGGTGGAAGATAATGTTCACCCAACGAACTCATGTGACATGACTTATATTTAGTTGCTTTCTTAGACTTTAAAGAAGGTGCTTCAAAATTAGCTACTAAATTAGGATGAATCTATATGATTTCCCCTTTATCAGTAGACAAAGGGACAAGACCATCAGTTCGTGCAGGCGGGAGGTTAATAATCTCTAAAGTAGTTCTCGGGATGGAAATTATGCCATCCTGCACAAGTTAAGCAGGAAAATTACCAAACTATAAAAAGATGACGTTAGCTATTACAGTCTTTTCATCTGGTTAGAGAGTAATTGCACCAGAATTAACCATCTCCTGGATCTTGCCTTTAAGCACATAGCATGCTCGAGTCGGATGTCTGATAAATCTGTGGTAAACACAATATTTGTGGTGGTCAGTTTTACCTACTTCATCTAGCCATTTTATCTCTGGCAGTTGAAGCTTATTGCTCTTGATCAGACAATCAAAGATACTCATGACATCATCTTCATCAAAAGAGTATTCTTCTTTCAGATGTGGTGCCCTCTGTGGTAGTGTTGTTGGAGTAGGTGTTGGTTGACCTATGTTTACGGCTAAAGTTTATTTGCCCTTGACATTGATAGCCAAAGTCTCTTTACTCTTGCTGTTGTTCTGACAGCCACCATTATTTGGTGTAGCATGTTCATCTTTATCAAGATTAGGCATCTGAATACCTAATTGTTTAAACTTGTCAGCACTTTCTTCTGCCGCTTTAGCATTTACTATGAATGAAGTCCAGTCCTGGAATTGTGTCGATTCGGGCCACATGCTGATTATAGGCAACAGGTTTGACTTGCAAGTATCTATAGTCAAAGCATCTAGAGTTCTAAGAGGTATTTTGAGTACCTCACGGCGAAATCGTTCAATAAAGCATTCAGTTGTTTCATTGTATCGCTGCTTTATTTTAACGAGAGCAGACATAGTCATGTCGTTTGTCCCCTTATAAAATTGTTCCAAGAACATTTGTTTGAATCAAGAGAAAGAGGTTATACAACCATCTGGCAAACTACGGTACCAGTCATAAGCTGTACCTGCTAAACATCCGACGAACACCCTAGTGAGTAGAGCATTATTTGGCTGGAGTTGATCAGGCATTACCTCAAAGTGATTGAGGTACTGACTTGGAGATGTGCTGCCATCAAACAACATAATTATAGGGGATTTATATTTGTGAGGAAATTAGACTTCCTTCCATTCTATAGGATAAGAGTGCTTGATCCCAAGCTTCTGCAAGCCGTCTTTCTGTTTGAAAGCCTCAAATTGAGTACGTAAAAGTTTTACGGCCTCATTAGTATCTTTCGATGATTGTGGAGCAGTAGATTGATTTGATATGTTAGGAGGGGGTACTGCATGATAAGTACCACCCCCAGCTTCAGATAGACTTGGAATAGCCTGCAAAGGTATGGAAGCGGTGTGAGGAGACTGTACCCCGAGACCAATATTGACAGGAGCTGGGGTTGTTATAGGTTCTTGGATCGGAATTAGATTCGCGACTGGTGGAACCATATTTTGTGTCATAATTACTGCATGCATGCCTGTCATCATCTCAACATGTTCTTCAAACTAGCCTCCAAAGCAGCAATTCTCTGCTCTTGACTGTTAGAACTAGAAGCATCTTGATCTTCTGTGATGACATAAGTAGTCACCTCTCTAGCCATTGAAGACGAGCTAGTGGAAAAGATGGTCCTTTCGAAACTTTTACTATCAGCATCAAAGTCATATAAAAACCACCCCAGAATAAATGATAGGGATATTAGAATTAGAAAGATTCCTTTGACCGATTATTTCTTGGTCGGAAGGAACATCCCTTTGACCGATTGTTTCTTGGTAGGAAGGAAGATTCCTTTAACCGATTGTGTCTTGGTCGAAAGGAAGATTCCTTTGACCGATTGCGTCTCGGCTTCTTGATCTAGCATATTGGTATACTCCTTCGTCGGATTCATGAATCCGATCTAAGTATTGTTGACTGGGATTGCAGGATGCATTACGCCTCGGGCATTTTCTACCCTAGTGCTTCGAGACGTCATGTTGACAGAGGCATACAATAATTCATCTTTATCCTGTATCATTGGTTGAGGAACTTGAGAGTAATTCAGACGATCAAAGACAGACCGTTTAACTATTTGACAGCATCATCTGATAACTACCTCATAGTGATGGTTACAGTGATGTTCTTAGGAATGCATTGGATGAGACAGATTTGTGATCTTCCGCTTCTGTTTAATAACTTCACGGAGATCGGTTACAACATCAGGATGAGAAGAAGTCGAAGGAACATATTCTTTAATGATATTAGGAACATGATTCTGATTCTTGAGATGTCCCGTTCCTTGAGTATACAATGAAGTGCTGAGTTGGTTAGCATAGGTAAAAGGATTCTTGACTTCAGAAGTCTACTTCAATGGCGCAGTCTGTTTGTATTTTGCTGAAGTAGGTGTTGACTGGCGCCTGTTGAGATAGGTGTGCAGGTCAGATAGATCAGCTACTTATGTATTTGTCTGAGATACTAGTAGTTTACCCTGCTTGGATCTTGAGATAAACAGGGTAGGAAGATCCGTAGTTGCAATTTTGGGATTTGGTAGAATTCTTTTTTATGTTGTGCAAACTGTTCTCATGTGCTTGCTCTGGTGCAACTGAGTGACAGAAATCTCAGTTTGAATACGACCCACTTTATTAGTAGAGATTTGATTATCTCTATTCAGAGGAGTAACATTCCTTCCCAAAAGAGTTTTTATACCGAGTGGCGCATGGGCGCCACCAGAGATACTTTCTACCGAGTCAAGGACTGGAGAAAATGAGGGAGTAGCCAAAAGGCATTTCTTTTTGTTTTGTGATTAGAAGGCCATAGGCGCAGGTTGCGCAAGTTGAGGAAAGGCCAAAGGACGCTTCCCTTTATTATATTTAACACTCTCCCTAAATAGGTTCTTCCCCGAATTCAGAACTGGAGAAGATGAGGGAGTAGCCAAAAGGCGTTTCCCTTTTTTCAGAGCCAAAGAAGCAGTAGACGCGATTGCACAAGAGTTCTGGTTGACCGAAAAGCATTCTGCGCAGGTTGTACAGGAGTTCTAATTGACAGAGAAATATTCTGTACAGGTTGCACAGGAGCCATGGTTGGCTGAGAGACAGATTACGCAGGTTGCACAGGAGCCATGGTAAGCCGAGAGATAGACTACACAAGTTACGCAGGAGCCATTGTTGGCCAAAAGACAAATTATGCAAGTTACGTAGGAGCCATGGTTGGCCGAAAGACAGATTGCGTAGGTTGCGCAGGAGCCATGGTTGGCTGAGAAGACTTGGAAGTCCATACATTGCGCCCTTTGCTCTTAGCAGCAACGGCGGTGCGCTTGGTACCACCAGCACTGATCATTGCCTCGTAAGCAGTTTGGTCGACTTGAACGACTAAAGTCTTCTGCGTCTTGCCGATCAACGCGATATAACATTGAGTTGTCACTTTCTCGTCAGAGGAGAAACTTGTTCCCAACAGTGTCGCTATTTTGTTTGTAAAAAATAAAAGTTTGATTTCTACAAACTAAGAAAGAGTATAAAAAGTATAATTAATTTCTGGGGAAGTACAACTATAGGAACCTGATCAGAAGATGTTCACTTTATCCCTTGGACGATATGATATCGAAGACACGAGCCTCAGGATGATGCAACATCACTTTAGCAGGAGATTATGATCATTCGTGATTATTTGAGACTGATTAGAAACTCTATTTATAGAGTTCTTGAAATATCTGTCTAGCAGTTATTCTGGGTTGCACGATCTTTAGGTTGCGCACATGTTCACTTGTGCGAGCGGTTACACCAACTGCTGTGGACACGTGGCATCGTTTGAGTGAGATATACGTGGTCGTTGGAAGTATAGTGGGCATGTTCTACGAAGTTAATGGCTTGCGCGCCATGTCACCCTGTTCTGAATACTGTTTGATCACCTTGCGTGAGCTTCATCAGGTTGCGTGGGGGCGTAATATATCAACTTGTGCGAGCAGTTGCACCAACTGTTGTGGACGTGTGGCATCATTTGAGTGAGATGCGCATGGTCATGAGCAATGTAGTGGACACGTTCCACGAAGTTAGTGGCATACGCGCCACATCACCCTATTTTGAACACTGTTTGATCACCTTGTGCAAGCTTTATCAGGTTACGCGTGGGCGCAATGTAGCAACTTGCGCGAGCGATTGCACCAACTGCTGTGGACGCATGGCATCATTTGAGTGAGATGCACATGGTCGTGAGCAATGTAGTAGACACGTTCTATAAAGTTGGTGGCATTCGTGCTACGTCACCCTGCTCTGGACGATTACCTTGTGCGAGCTTTATCAGGTTGCGCGTGGGCGCAATGCAGCAACTTGCGACTAAGCACAACCTCACGCACCTTGGCACGTTGCACAAACTGCTAGCTGTTATAAAATCTGACCAAATCTCCTCGAGCGTCGTGATGTATGGGATTTGAACGGATTTCCTTGATATTTGTGCTGTCAGTTGTCAGGGAATGATAATATTGTTATAGTTTTTCGAGGAGACTGCCACGTGGCACCACTACTAAAATATGTCAAATCAGCGACGCCACAGGACGTCGCTAAATAGGGTAAATACGTCGCTAATATCGATTAGCGACGTATTTAGCGACGTTTGCACGTAGTCGCGATTAACCTAGTCGCTAAACAACAAAACGTTGCAATACGTCGCTATTGTGACGACACTCAGCGACGCGGACACGTCGCTAATTCAGCGACTACCAGCGACGTAAAACGTCATCATTTACCGACGAAACCTAGCGTCGTTGAGCGACTTGACATGCATCGATGCTGACCTGGCTTAAGAGCCAAATGGCGACGTTCTGCGACTTTGCTACGTCGCTATATTACCAACATATAGCAATGTTTAGCGACGTCCTACGTAGCGACGTTTAGTGACGATCAGCGACGGTATTCATGACAGTTAACGACGTACCTTATACTTATTTAGCGACATTACCTTCGTCGCTTGACGTCGCTGAGAGTCGCTGAACGTCGCTAATATTGAAAAAATTTTTTTTACAGCATTTGTAGCAGCCCCTGCAGCATTTACAGCATTTGTAGCATCCCCTACACCATTTGTTACAACAACGATGGTGTGTATCACGAACACAGTATCAAACAACACATATACATACAATCATGAACACGTTTGAAACATAATCTCATAAATCAACACAGATATATGAAAATTTGTAACAACAATGTCAAACATAATGGTCCACATAAGAATAATGTATGTATAACCACATAAAAGACCCAACAATGGGCCATCACACAACAATATATATGTCGACTACGGCTGATCAGGAGGAGCATCACCGCTCCTGGAAAGAAGGTAAGCATACTGCTCCGGTGTAAGAACCACTGACGACGATGAAGGAGGAGGGAATGCAACCGCTGGAGAAGTAGACAGTGTAACCGCTGGAGATGGGTGCGTCTGCGTCTCCTCTAGGGCTCGCATTCTGGCGCTGTATTGCTCCATGCAATCCGCTATCCTAGTAACGATGTCGTAAATGGACTACTGTGTCCCCTGTACGTGCTGCACGGTGCGCTCGAGCTCGTCAAAGCGTGCGGTGACCGACGCAGCGTCCCCTTGCGCCTGAGACCCTGGCTGCTTAGCAATCCTCCTCAGCATATCATCGTGCAGCTCAGCAATCTGGCGGACAATGGTCTCCTCGACTCGGGACGACTCGACCTGTGATGGCTGTGAATGCACACTGGAAGAGGGAGCCCTGGATGCCTGTATCGTAACAAATGCGCCATAGGACCCCGTACCGTAGTACGTACCCCTCTGAAGACCACCAACAGCGGTCATCCAGAGCTCGTCCTCCGACTGAGGCGGTGAGGGCTGCGATGTACCATTCCCTCCCTCTGCCGGTGCACTAGCACTCGTACGCTCATCACGTAGCCTAACATACTCTTCCTAGAAATCATTGTGCATCTCTATACATCAGTACTTACCTAAATTAGCCTAATAAACGTCTAAAATATTTAATTATTATTAAGTATATGGTTATCTGTATATTCTTCAAGTTGTGTTAAAAATTAACGAAATCTAAATTAGTACTTACATAGCTCTGAGTAGCCCGGTCGTCGATGAGCTTTCCGTCCTTCCGATGGGTGGCCAGGAAGACGGTCACCATATTTGCGTCCTCACCCCTCTGTACTTGTATGTTTGTTATATTTTATTCTTTAGTAAAATAGAAAATTATATACTTACTCCTAATTGAAAACCACCGGCACTTAGAAGAATAGGAGTTGTCTTAAAAATAAGAAGATTGAAAAGCTCTTTGTAGATATGAAGGCTTTAAAAAAGATAGAGAAGATGAAGAATGAATGAGTGATTAGAAATGTCAAATTCTTCTTTATTTATAGGAATTTTTGAACCAGAGTTCAGGAAGAACTCGATTAGGGAAACATTCATAATTTTGAACATTAGAGATCCAAAGAAGTAGGATTTTGCTGCTGACCAGGGGCAATTCAGGTAGACTGAGTTCGGTCCAAGTTCGGACAGAACTCGGCCCGAGTTCGGCTAAGGGGTTTTCAGGTCAGTTTTGATTCGGCAAGGTTTTGGATGAGCAAGGGTTTGGTTTGGGTCAAAGAAATATTTTTGCGAGAATAAACTTCTAAATTGCCAGTGATCCCGACTCACAAATTATCTAGACTCAATAAATATAAAATACAGAATAAAGTAGAAAAAATTGCTTGACGGAAATTGCTGCGATCTTCTGTCTTTTTGTATCATAGTTGGAGTTTAAGTCAATTATCGAAATCAGGTTGACCATGGCTGTATGGGCCAACAATCTCCCCTATTTTGATAATTTGACAGAATTACGATTGATACTTTATTATCGTTCATCTTTGTTGGGAAGAAGACTTGGTGCGGTACGAAAGTAGCTTGTTCATTGATACAGTACTTGCTATTGTACTTGCTTCCCGTAATAAATGGGTCAATTCATGTCTTGAATGACATGCTCTCCCGTAACCAATCAAGTGATCTAAACATCTGTGAAGTCTAAAAGAAAAGCTCAAACCAAAAGACTTTAGAGCAAACATAGATAATCGATAAAGTAATAAAAGTATTATATTTTCTTCCCGTTTGTCATATAAGCAAAATGACCGAAATTAAAGTGATGTACTCAACACAGATAGAAAATATTGCATAAACGCATAAGAAAAACAATATAACTCATAGTGATGGAAATAGTAAACTGGTATATAAACAGAAAAGAAGAAATTGTATACACTAATAAAAGACAGCTAAAAAATAAACGTCTCATAATAACTAAAGTCTGATAATGCTTAAAAGAAGCATTTATCACTAATACATGAAAAGTCATAACTAGAGCATAAAAGTGACTCTATATCACTAGGGAACAACCTCAATCATCATCTTCATTGTCATCAGCATCTGTCGTCCTAGAAGGACCGGACTCAGCAGTGCGGTGAGGATCATAGCGGGCAGCAGCAGGGTCAAAGTATCGCTGAGCCTCCCGATCATCAATGCGATAGCCAATCATCAAGGAGTCATGAACCATAGGAATAGGGCTGCCAGGGTTATGAGCAAAAATGTAGGTAACGTCCATCATGGGGTTGGATATGGCCGGTAACTGAAGAGTGGTACGAAAATCCATGAACCTAAACTGATCCAATACCAATGCCTGAAGAGACTCAAGGAAAACACCCCTGGTAGATGAAAAGGATGTGAGTTGTCGGCTGATGGGTCAATAGGAAGAGGAGGAGCCTGAACTGCTGGAACATGAGCGAATCTACGATACTCATGAATGTGGGAAGATGGAGCATCTTGGCGACAATCATCCAAGATAACCTCAAAGAACTGAAAGATGTAAGACAGATACTTCGTATAGAGAAGTCGTCACAATTTATTGCGACACTTTTCCATAGCAGCGATAATAGTCTTCGTGTAACTACCACTTTTCTAAAATGAGAATAATTTTAAACTTTTATAAAATTGATCATGTTAGTTATTAAATAATGGATTTAGATCATGTTAGTGATATTAATTGGTGAATTCTTGATTATTTTTATATTATTTTAATTAGTGTATTGTAATTTTGTCATTTGTTAGTGAAACCTTAGAACTACTTTAGCGAGAGACTAACCATGACCATGGAGACCTATCTAATGGATTTAGATTAGTAATTAGACTCTAATATAGCTAGGAATCACTTAGAATGTAATAAAAGAATAGAAACAAGGTGCTAGTTTGGGCCTTTAGCAAAGTGGCTAGATTTTACTACTTAGAAAGGCCTTTGGGCCATTGCAACTTGACCTAACCCTAGCCCATGACCTATGGCCAGCCATACATTGTTTCTTTCCCCTATATAGATCATCTTTAGCCCCTTTCCTTCCCTCTTTCATTGAAACCCTAACCCTAATTTATGTTCTTCCCTAAATTTGCCCCATTCCTCAAATCAACTCCAAATTCAACCAAACCAATTGCATACTCTTCCTTTTGAAGAGAGGAGGCCTCTATTGGCTAGCTAGGATGGTTTATAAAGTAATTTGGCTATTAGAGCTTGGTGGCAGATCTATTCTAGGAGTTTTCATTAGGATTCCAACTCCCAATTGGTAAGAGCCTCTAAACCTATTAGATTTTAGTTTTATTATTATAGATGCATCAATTTAGGGTCCCCCTAGCCCTAGGAATGATTTAGATTTAATTTGTGTCCATTTAAGGTACGTATCATGGGCATATCGCTCCGTATCGAATAAGTATCTCAAGTGTTCGACGAAATACCCTATAGGAAGTTTTTATCCCTAATTTCAGAAATAATTACATTTTTGGAAAGCTTATGACCTGTGGATTACAATGGTGTTCGACTGGGTCAATTTTTTTGTGTTTTGATGTGTCAAAATGGACACGGGGACACGTGGATGCACTACTCTGTGCACAGTAGCTTCTCCTGCTACCGCAGGCTTCGTGCACCCTCGACATGCCACGTTTTTTCTTTTTAGCTACTGAACTAGGTAGGGAAAATATCTAACCCTCGACCATGGTCGTGGGGCTTCGAGTATTCGTGGTTTCGATTTGTAGTTCGACCCACAGATTCAGTTCTGAGCAATCGACCACTGTTGCACATGTTGACACTTGCACATCTGAACACTACACTCGAACACATGCTATATTGCAATAGACACCACTTGACACTCATTCACGTTGCCATGATACTGCTCTATTTGCATTCACTGGTCTGTACACTTCTTGACACGTTGACACTCATGTTTCACATCATTGTATTGTACTTCACTTGAGCACACTCATTCACTTTGACACATACCATGCACATTATCTAACACTTGACACTGCACTCTAATTTGCTTTGACACTCATCTTGCATTGTATTCATTGCCATGACACACACTGCACATGCCATCACTACAGTCGAGTACATCACTATACCTTCATATATTCCACGCATGCACCCATTCATCTGTCCATTGCATAGCCTTTACTATTGTCCACATATTAGCTCATTGTATATCAATTAATCCCTTTATAGCACCTTGTATTATTGGAAGATACATCATTTGCTCAATTCCCAAGTTCAGTCCCTTGGTATCTAATTTTTTCAGTCCTCTCTTCCTCTTGTTTTAGTTCTTGAGTTTGATATATGCAGTCCTTAGTGAACATTATGCTCAGTTTGATTATAGCAATAGAGTGCAGTCGCTAAACTCTAATTTAGTCTATATTAGATTAACACAAGTCCCATGTAAACTTAGTACTAGTGAGTATCCATCTGTTCAGTCTTTTGACTTCAGATTCTTGAACTTGAAGTTAGTTCCCCTATCATGATTCGGTCTAATATAATGATTCAGTTATGGGTACTTCGAATCATTCATATGTTATTATATCCATATTCACTTATTTAGTCCCGAACTCCATGTTCAATCTTTGAGTTTGTTCAATCCTATCCCATTTTGTATAAGGCATAGCCATGTATCAGTTATGGGAATGCTTGTATCAGTTCTAGAGGGGAAGGTTAGAGTTGGTACCAATCCTATAGTTCAGTCATATGCAAGTTAGAGGGAGAGGTTTGTCTGTGTGTAATTAAGAATGTGTGGTAAGAGGGCTCAACTTAGGTAGAGTATAGCAATTCATATTGAGTGTTCAGGAATCTTAATATATCTGTTCCTCCACTAGTTTTATTCATCCATGCCTTCCAGCAGTCAAGGTTATGTGGAGGGGGATTTCATCTTATTGCAGACCCCAAATTATGGTATCTGAACCATTTACACTTGAGTAGCAGGACACTACAAGTCCTATATTCTATTTAGCCACTATATTGTCCTAACAATAGGAAGTATCATACACCCTTACATGTCTTGTACCTTCATGCATCAATTACTGCAATATTTAAATTCTTTGCCATGTTCTACAGTTTCACAAATAGAATATATATATGCTGCCCTGCACTCACCATCATTAGTCTCCACAGTTGAGTATCCTGCATCAGGACATAATGCATTTACTTATCTCAGTTCACTGCAAATCACAACATGTCCTGTACCTTCCCTCTTTAAATGCATATCCTGTACTAAGGAGTCAGGATCTGAGTATCAAGTTCAGATAATGAACTTTGAGTTCAGATCTGAGCTCTTACACTTTATTTACTTTCCTTGTATATCGCAATTAACCAACTATATCTTGTACTGCATTAGGTACATCACTTTGCCTCTTGCATTCATATCTTTAGCCACAACAAATATGTTGTCCTACCCCTTGTATTGATCCAATTATTGTTGTGCTAGTACACCTACATGATTGGCTAATGTTATGCTTTGTGTTTGTCACTCCCATTTTCCGTTATACGTATTTTTAGTATACGTGTACGAAATTATGACTTTTGTCAGGTGGCCCATATTTTGACTAGTCTTGCTTAGCCTAGTCTTGGTCTAATTTTGCCTTGGTTTAATTCGGTTTGGTTCAACTTGGCTTAGCTTGACTTGGTTTGTTTTGGTTTGAGATGAGAAGGGTTTGTATAAAAATCAACTCATTTCCCTCTCCTCCATTATTTCTCATTACTTCTTCATCTTCTTCATTTACTCTTCCCACCTACCAAGCCCTAGGCAAGTGCAACTTGCTTCATGATAGACCTTAAATTTTATTGTTCCATTGTCTTTCTTGCTTGATTCTAAGCCTCTTTAGAACTTGGAGATTTTTGTTTTAATGGTTACATTTTGTAGATCTAAATTTATAGTTTTTTCGGTTTTTCTTGGTTTTGTGCTCTTAAACTTTGTTATTTTTGAAAACTACTTGTTCCATATTGTAGAGAATTCAATTTCATTCAGTTTAGACCTTTATTTTGCCCAATTTTGAGTCATTTAGTCCAAGTTATGGACATTGGAAGTTTCTAAAACTCCATAGCCAAAAGCTTGCCGGTAGAGACGACACCTCGCACACCTCGTGCGCACCTCGCGTACCTTTTGGTCTGTGCACCTCGCGCACCTTTTGGTTCGCGTACCTTGCACCTCACGCACCTTTTGGTCCACGCACCTTGTACCTCACGCATCTTTTGGTTCGTGCACCTTGCATCTAGTGCACATTTTGGTCTGTGCACCTTGCACCTCGTGCACCTTTTGGTCCGTGCACCTTGCACCTCGCGCACCTTTTGGTCCGCGTACCTTGCACCTCGCACACCTAGTGCACCTTGCATCTCGCACACCTCGTGCGCCTTACACCTCGTGCACCTTGCACCTTGTGTGCCTTGCACCTTTCGCCATGCGCTTTTTGCCCGTGCGTGAATCACTCTAAATGACTGTTTTTGCCCGTTTAAGTTATTTTGTTGCTAGAATCTTAAAAAACTCAAAACATGAAAGTTGTAGATCTTTGTCTCGGCTTCATGAATCTTCATGTATTACTTTAATCAAAGTTCATATGTGACTTATAGTTTCAATCACACATGGGTGTTCTCGATCTTCTTTGCATATTTTTTTATACTTGGCCTAAATTGCGACGACCCGACTTGACACTTGATATTCTTGAGATAGTAACTTGAACTTGACTTGAACTTGACTTGAACATGATAATATGAACCCATCTTGATAACTCTTGATAAGTGACCTATCGAGATGCACTCCAGACAAGTACTCTTAATATGACAAGTAACCTGATATGACATGTATAATCTTAAAAGGCTGTTGCGACAGCTACCCTGACTTACTAAGTAACTCTTGTCTTGACACCGTGGTTGACTTTCTTGATTGCAAGCTACCTATCTTGTCTTGTATCATTTCTAGGACATGGATTCCTGATTATCATGTTCAGGAATTCACAATAAATTTGACTAGGTTAATGACTAGATTGATCAAGTAGTTCATATAGAAAGATTTTCCCAGTTACAGGCGATCCCGTTATCCCGGCCACATCTGAGGGACTTGTAGCCTGCCGACGGGTAGGACACATTTTTATCCCATTGTCATTTGGGGCACTTCTTGAAAATATAAGTACTGAAAGTACACCATAATTAATCTTGATAACTCTTGTAACTCTTGTAAATTACCTTGCCTGGATAACCTGGATAGCTGCAGGGCTTGTGACTGCAGGAACATCTCAACTCCATCTTGCTAGTAACTAGGCCTGTGATAACCCTAGTTAGCTAATGATAGCAAGCCGTAGAATTTGATTGGTCGTGCCTGAATGCTTGTCTCGTGATTAACATGGGAATTATTCCACTTCTTGTTCCTCCTACTGTAAGCTATGTTTTATGTTAATCCAGTCTTTTATGTTATTTAACTATACTATTTTATCAGTTCTTCTTTTATTATATGCTGGTTTTAGTTCCTAAGTGAAACCTCCCTTGTGGCACTTGCTCTTTTTGGGATCTGATCCAGCTGGTTTTGTATGACCATATTTTGGAGTGATACCCGAGAATCTTCCTACTTATCCGCCAGATGGTGAACACCAGACGTAATCCTGGCAACGAGTGGGTTTCTTATTTTGCTCTCCTACTCTATTGTAAATTATTTTTTGAGGCATTTAGCCGCCGAACAAGTGTCAGCTCGTATTGAAACTTAATGCTTGTTTGCCTAAGGGCTGTAACATGATTGACAAATCCTATGGTTGATCATGTATGACGCAACTCTTGCTAGTCTAGTATTTTATATGACTAGCTTCATGATCATCTGAATATGTAATGTTTGGGATGCCTTACTTTGTATGTCTGATAATCTAACATCTTGTATATTTATTTGCTTGCTTGAGATGGAGACACTAGGCTTGTTCCTGACAATAGAGACTGATGGATTGTAGTTTAACCCTCATGTATCTGGACAGCCGTGACCGTATTGCGAGGTGGATTGTACTTTAATATACGTAGCTGGCTATATCTGTCCCCCGCTCTCAAGTATTCTGGTTCTGGGGCGTGACAGTGTTTACATTATAGGGATATATATGATAAGGTAGAGTGTGTTAAGGTTGTGACATTACATATTATACATTACACATATATGTATATATGTAATGTTTATATAGATTATGATATAGGTTATGTGTGGTATAGAATATGGTTATGAATTAAGAGTGAGTTAGAGTAGAGGCCCTAGTGTAGTACTTTACATCTATGTTATGTATAAATGCCCATATAGATATATGTGGTTTAACTTAGATGTGTGTTATGGTATAGGTTGAGTTGAGTAGATAGTTTACCTTTGACCTAGATGTTGACCCAATAGCCTTTGTTGACTAGAGTTTGACCAAACCCTAGGTACAGTTGACCAAGTTAACCCTAGATAGTTGACTTTAACTCTTAGTTTGACTAAAGGTTGACCAGAGTTGACTTTAGAGTTGACATTGACCTAGAATGACCTAGTATCATGTAGATTGCATTATAAACTTCAATTATTATATATTGAACATATTATAACCTATATTGCTCTAAATAGGACTCTGTGACTCAAGTTTGGACATCTATACATATCAGTTGCTCAGGATATCAGGCGAGTACATTCTCTGTTAGTTTTCATTCATGATAGTATCTATATTGCCAGCTTGATGCTGACACATTGTTAACACGGATTGGTACTATATGGATCTTTTTATGAGATATCATCCCCTCATCGGGTGCATCAGGTATTTGTTGTTCATGTACTTAACTATGTGCATCATGTACTCCTTGTACTCGTATTTCTTTATGTACACACATGTGCTCTTATGTACTCTCATGTGCTCACATGTGCTTCATGTAAACTAACAAGCATGTACGTAACATAACTTGCCAAGATCCATGTGTATTGATTGGGGTAAGGGGGAGTAGAAGTGGTTATGTGATTACATCCCTCTAGTATAAAAATGTGCATATCTGTTATACCCTCACTTATACGGAGTTACCATAGAATAAACATGTACAAACCTAAACCGATTACATAACTATCTTGTGCTCTAAACCACTTATATTTACTTACAGTTCTTATTTTCTATACAACTTTCCTGAACTCAGATTTGTCTATTTTCACTGTTCATGTACATCTCTTTACAGTATTTCATGTATTTTATGCTACTGCTCATTTTATATTTACTACCATGTTATGGAACTGCTTTCAAAGATATGTGCTCGTTTATGTCCTGATTGGACCCGTTGAAAAAAATATTACAGATAACCTGGAGGACTTCTGCACTTCCTCCTATGGAGATGACGTAGATGACACTTATAACTTGGACCCTCAAGAGGATCCAGTTTGCACTGAGGAGACTACCATAGTTCCTAGGCTAGACTGCTAGGACTTATGTCTATCTTATTTTTGTTGTCCTTGAGATTGTATTATTCAGATTATGTTGTAGTGTTGATTTCACTTAAACTTATTTCATTTCTGGATGTATCTCACTTTGTGATTTATATCTATCTTATCGTGTTGTTTATCTACACCTAGTTATTGTGATTGAGTTGTATCTTCTGAAATGTCCTCCGATTGGAGAGTATATTCTGTACAGGTATACTTATACTGTGTTAGATGTTTGAGACCTAGGATAGCGTTCTACCGCCGACACTGCGACGTAGGCTGGACGTACCCACGGTCTCGTGCCCTTGCACTGGGTGCAGGTTGTCACTACCACATTTCTAGAGTGAGGGTATTTTTGACATTTTTGGGGTAATTTAAATTTATTTGAATTTATTTGAATTTATGGGAATTTTTAGGAATTGTTTTGGAATTGTTTGAACTAAATTGATTTTGGCTAGTTTGGACCCATGTAGACCAACCTAGGAGCTAACCCTAGTTAGTATGAGCTTGGTTAGGATTTATGACTCTAGTCTAACCTAGCCTAATCTTTGGTTTGGTCATTAGAACTTAATTAGCAATAGAAATTAGAAAGCCATAAGTCATGACTTATGGTTTGAACCAATTAATATAACAACTTAGCCATAGCCTATGTAACTTGGCCCAAAGCCCAAACTACCAAAACCTAATCCCTAGGAAGTGATGGCCGGCCACCTATCCTTATTGGGATTCCCCTACTATAAAACCCCTCCTAAAATCTAGGGTTGCCTCTTTCTTAGGAAAAGTTCTAAATTCAAGGAGGTTAGTTTCTATTGCATTTTAATTCCTAGAACTCCTTTCCTTTTTCTTTTTCTTTTTAATTCATTCCATTAGATCCTAATATGACTATTCTTGCTGTTTCTAAGGTCCAATCTCAGCTTGAGGTTGTTTTGATTTGATTGGGATATCAAGAGAGGAGAGCCATTGAAGAGGGGTTTTTTTGAGAAGTTCATCAATAGGTAATCTTCTCATTTCTCCATGGATTTTCAATTTGTCTTCATGATTAGGAAGCCCTAAGGGTCCCCTAAGTGTCTGTATAGGCTTCGTGTCAGGTATCATGGGTTTCGTGTCCGTTCTGGACACGTATCAGTCCCTGACCTAGACTGTTTGTCGAAATTCCCCAGTGGACCCTTCGACCTAGTTTCCAGGATATTTTTGAATAGAAATATTAGTTTTAATCTTGCTCATTGTGTCCTGTTCTCATGTGGTAGTGTTCGTGTCGTTTCGTGTCGGATTCATCGTTTGGAGGAGGTTATGCAGGTTATGTGTGCCCAGCGGAGAGCTCAGGGAGCAGGTTATACAGGAGGCCCACAGATCTCAGTACTCTATACACCCGGGTGCCAACAAGATGTACCGAGATCTGCGGGAGCATGTTTGGTGGTCAAAAATGAAGCGGGAGGTGGCTCGCTTCGTGGCTAGGTGTTTGGTCTGTCAGCAGGTCAAGACAGAGAGACAGAGGCCCGGTGGATTATTGCAGCCGCTGCCCATTCCCGAGTGGAAATGGGAGCATATCACTATGGACTTCGTATCAGGATTGCCGCGCACACCAGGAGAAAAAGACGCAATTTGGGTCATCGTTGACAGGTTGACCAAATTGGCCCACTTCTTGCCATTTAAGGTGGGTACGTCTACAGAGAGGCTGGCGGAGTTGTATATGCGGCAGATAGTCAGGATCCACGGAGTTCCGATCAGCATCGTCTCATATCGGGATAGTCGTTTTACTTTCCATTTCTGGAGGAGTCTGCAGACCAGCTTGGGCACTCAGCTCAAGTTTAGTACTGCATACCACCCCCAAACGGACGGACAGTCAGAGCGGACTATTCAGACCCTTGAGGATATGTTGCGGACGTGCGTCCTGGACTTTGGAGGTTCCTGGGAGGATCATCTTCATTTGGCGGAGTTTGCCTACAACAATAGTTTCCAGGCCAGCATTGAGATGTCACCTTTTGAGGCTCTGTACGGGCGTAGGTATCGTACACCCTTATCCTGGGATGATGTTGGTGAGCGAGCTTTACTGGGGCCAGAGATGGTTATTGATGCGGCCGAGAAGGTGAAGCTCATCAGGGACAGACTTCGCGTGGCACAGGACAGACATCGGTACTGGGCCGATAGCCACCGGAGGCCCTTGGAGTTTGAGGTACAGATTAGAGTAGGATTAGATTTAGGTTTCCTTGTTTGTGATTTTTGATCATGTTGTTTATTATAATTAATTGAGACCTTGCTTGTGATTAGGTCGGAGACCAGGTTTTCTTGAGGATATCTCCGACTCGTGGTACGATACGTTTTGTTGGAGGCAGGAAGCTTAGCCCGCGCTTCATCGGCCCTTTCGTTATCAACGGGAGAGTCGGTGACGTTGCATACAGGCTAGACTTGCCTCCTGTACTAGTGGGGGTCCACAACGTATTTCATGTATCACAGTTGAGACGGTACGTGGCTGACCCTAGCCATGTGCTCGATCATTCAGAGATAGAGGTTGGGCCTTCTCTCAGCTATCCAGAGCAGCCAGTGGAGATTCTGGATCGACGGAAGAAGGTTCTGAGGAACCAAGTGATACCTTTGGTGCACGTCGTATGGAGGCATCATTCTCCAGGAGAGTCTACCTGGGAGCGGGAGGATGAGATGCGCGAGCGCTACCCTTATCTTTTTGGACTGTGAGGTATGCTTTCTATCCTTCTCATCAGTTGTATTTCGCCTTTCAATTTCGAGGACGAAATTCTTTTAAGAAGGGTAGATTTGTCACTACCACATTTCTAGAGTGAGGGTATTTTTGATATTTTTGGGGTAATTTAAATTTATTAGAATTTATTTGAATTTATGGGAATTTTTAGGAATTATTTTGGAATTGTTTGGGCTAAATTAATTTTGGCTAGTTTGGACCCATGTAGACCAACCTAGGAGCTAACCCTAGTTAGTATGAGCTTGGTTAGGATTTATGACTCTAGTCTAACCTAGCCTAATCTTTGGTTTGGTCATTAGAACTTAATTAGCAATAGAAATTAGAAAGCCATAAGTCATGACTTATGGTTTGAACCAATTAATATAACAACTTAGCCATAGCCTATGTAACTTGGCCCAAAGCCCAAACTACCAAAACCTAATCCCTAGGAAGTGATGGCCGGCCACCTATCCTCATTGGGATTCCCCCACTATAAAACCCCTCCTAAAATCTAGGGTTGCCTCTTTCTTAGGAAAAGTTCTAAATTCAAGGAGGTTAGTTTCTATTGCATTTTAATTCCTAGAACTCATTTCATTTTCCTTTTTCTTTCTAATTCATTCCATTAGATCCTAATATGACTATTCTTGTTGTTGCTAAGGTCCAATCTCAGCTTGAGATTGTTTTGATTTGATTGGGATATCAAGAGAGGAGAGCCATTGAAGAGGGGTTTTCTTGAGAAGTTCATCAATATGTAATCTTCTCATTTCTCTATGGATTTTCAATTTGTCTTCATGATTAGGAAGCCCTAAGGATCCCCTAAGTGTCTGTTTAGGCTTCGTGTCAGGTATCATGGGTTTCGTGTCCGTTCTGGACACGTATCAGTCCCTGACCTAGACTGTTTGTCGAAATGCCCCAGTGGACCCTTCGACCTAGTTTCCAGGATATTTTTGAATAGGAATATTAGTTTTAATCTTGCTCATTGTGTCCTGTTCTCATGTGGTAGTGTTCGTGTCGTTTTGTGTCGGATTCATCGTTTGGACACGCGCGTGCACACGCTCACGCACAAGCTACAGTGTTCTCCTGCTACACGGGGTCTGTAGCGGACACGACACGGGGTTTCAGGACACAAAATTCAAAGGAAATCGAGGGGCAATGTCTGTCATGACATTCCCCAAGTTTCATTGGGTTTTGTGTCGTGTCGAAGGAGGAATCAATCGTGTACGGGAAAATAGCCTGTGCAGTATACTGTTGATTTTTGCCACTGATACGGGCCTCGTGTCCGACACTGACACGTTGTGGGCACTGGCCAATGGGCCTATGAGGTAGCCCTATTGGTGGGCTACCTATGTTGATGACCACGAGACTCGCATGAGTCTTGTGTCGTACACACGACACAAGTGCACGTGTGCACGAGACAGTGCACTGTGTGTGTTGGTTTTTGAGTTCTTTATATTGGATACGCCGTGTCCGGCCTTGGGTGACACGAAATGGATGTGTGGGGTTTGTGCACATGGGTTGTTTTCAATTACCAACCTTTAGGTTCATGATTAGCTTAATTATCCTATTCGATTTCTCATTAACCCAAGATTACTGATACTTGTTTCCTGGAAAATTCCCAGTTTTCAAATGCCCATTTGGACACCTAAATTAACTGTTAATCACTGATTAATGCATGTTTTATAAGCTCTAGTCTAATCTCCTATATGTTATCTCGTTGTGGTTGGAAATTGGGTTTGAATTGATGGGTTTTTGGACTGAAATCTGAGATTCAAATATAGGACTGTTTTAATAGGCATGAATGTATGGATATTGACTGAGTTTGGTTTTGCCTTTGGCTGAAATATGGAAAAACAGTGTACAACAGTACACTGATTTTCCTTGGCATTTTCTTATGAACTTTGGCTTGGTGTTCCCTTTAAGGCTGGGTTTTATTGATTCTAAAATCTGAGTTTAAGTGAAGAGTTAGGTATTGCATGTGTATAACTGAAATTATGGACTGTCTTTTCTGTTTCAGTTATTGAACCATACATTGGGTCTCCTCATGTGTTAAGCTGAGCCTAAGACACTCTTGTAACATACTAAGTGGAACACATACAACACACTCTTGGCTTCTCTCTCTCTTTCACTGTTTTTATTGTCCTACACACAGATTTTTCTTTGCACATACTCATGTTTATCCCATACACATACATCCATGTATGCACTTAACCCTCACTGTTTCTGAAATCACATTGATCACTCACCCCTTTCACTATCTTGACACACTCATTCATGCATTCACTTTCACATGTGCCACTAACACAAGCCTGTTCACATATTCCACATACCCTCACTCTCACTTATGACACACACCCTCACTTATCAATCTCTCACACTCTACACAACACACACACACATTACTTTTTCCCCCTCTCTATATACTTATGCATATATATTAATGTGTGTATACCTATACATGTAATGTATATATATCTATATCTATATCTATATATATATATATATATATATATATATATATATATATATATATATATATATATATATATATAGGGTAATGAATATCTATATGTATACATGTATTAGACCTATATCTATATGTATGTATATATTGTGATGTGCCTATACCTGTGTATAGGTATATGGGTAACCTAATGTGTGTATTCTATGATTGTGTTAGATAACATATCACATGAGTAGTATTTTTAGATGTAGATAATGTCATGTATTATGGTTTAGCCTATAGGCATGATATAGCCTATGGCCTGTGGATGTCTGTTTGACTAGAGAGTCTAGATTAGACTTGTTTAGCCTTGTTTATACTAGTTTGGGCTAGTTATGCCTAGTATAGGCTAATGTAGACTAGTTTGACCTAAATTAGACTTGGTTGACCTAGTTTGACTTCTAGGGTTGACCAGAGTTGACCAAGAGTTGACTTTGGCCTAGTTTGACCTAGAATCATGTAAAATGCATAGTAGGACTTCTTTATACTATTTTGGACTTGTTGTGACTTGTGTTGTTCTGATTAGGAGCGAGACACCACTCCTCGGACAGTACTTTCATATTGGACACTCAGATACCCGGCGAGTGCATTCTCTGATCATTTCATATCCTGCTTAGAACTATTTCCTGCAGTAGATTACTTTACTCGTACTCTCACGTTGGTCACACGGATTGGTACTATATGGATCCCTTCTTGAGATGTTATCCTTAGGGAGCATCGGGTACTCTATGTTCTGTGCGTTTCACTTACATAGCGTATCACTATGCTTCGTTGATTCTTCGATCACTTGTGACATATACTCTTATGATCACAGAGTCTTCCTGGAATCCTTATCCCATTTATGGGTCTACTATGTATCACCCTTCGGGGGCTTATCACCTTTTGGAGGCTTATCACCTTTCGGAGGCTTATCCCCTTTCGGAGGCTTATCACCCTTCGGGGGCATTACATAGTATCATAACATAACCTGGTTGGATCCTTGTGTCACTACAAGAAAAAACCTCTTTTACAACGTTGCAAAAATATTATAAAAGGTCTATTACAACGTTTAATAGAAGGTTGTTATATCCAGGGTTGTAAAAGGGGTGTTATCTTTCACAATGTTTGTTTGAATGTTGTAAAAATATTGTAGAAGTTCTTCAACAACAATTCATAAACATTGTTGAAATTTATAAAATCTGACAAAAAGGTTTCTAAGACATTTGGCAAGTATTGTAAAAAAATACTTTTTAAAACGTATTACAAGTGTCGTAAAGATAATTTTAACAACATTTTGCAACTGTGGTAAAAATACTATACCACGTTCAATAAACATTGTACATAGATTTTCTTCAACAGTGTAGAAACATTGTAAAAACAGTTCATACAACTTTTAAAAAATATTGTATATTTTATTCAATCATGTTCGCCAAACATTGTAATATATATTTGTATGTTGTTATTATAACATCAACAATAATTTAAAATTATTGTAAATTTTTTTTACAATGTTTAGAAAAGTTGTTATAATGTTATCTTACAACAGTTTTGAAACGTTGTTGATTATGTTTCCATTTTAAAAAAAATATATAATTTATAAATAAAATATATTGATTACAATTATACTAATAATAATACAAATACAAATACATTACATTATTCTAATTTTCACTCGGCTCATAAACATTCAATTCAAACAATACAAAGTTAAGGTTGAACCAAATAATGAGCAAAAGCAACAAAATAACAATAACTTAAACACAATATATCTTACAAAAGCAACATTTTTAGAACGCTAAATAATTGTTCACCATATCTATATACTTGTAAAACTCCACAGATGACAAACAATAGGGGATACTTAATTAACTTGAAGTTCAAACAGCCGATATAATCAACACCCTTATAGATATAAAGTCAAACTTCTAACTATAGTTTGATTTTGATTTAATCGATGATACAATTAGAGCACGATAGGGATCAGGAGATATTTCTAAAATAACATTTTTTATACAATCCTTTGCATGTTCAAAATATTATTGCAAACAATCCCGAGAGCTTTGGAAAATTCAAACCCATGCCCACTCCACCTTGACTCCGCAACACGTATTAAGTTGACTCCCATGCCCATCATGCTTCGGTTAGTTTTAAACAAGGAACAAACATTCATTGACTACTGTTCCTGAAAGCACAAAAGAAGAAAGAAAATATAATCATAAGTTTTACATAGGGAGTTAAATTATTGCAATACATAGTAGTAAAGAACAAAAAGAATCCATATTTATTTGAAGGGTATATGAAATGAGAGGGATGTAAAAAATACCATCCTTCTTCACTAATGTTAAGGAAAAAAAACATACAACTCCCTATTTTTCCTGAAACAATTGAATTACAAGAGGAAGAATTTGATCCTGTGTAAATGCTAAGAAGCAAAATATAATCCAGCTTTACCATATATTTAGTTACTAGTTATTATTACAAGGTTCTTTCTTTAATATGAGTCATTCACTTTAGGAGTATGCCAACAAACTTCAAAGACTTTTCCAATCATAATCTACTAGAGCAAACAGAAGGAATCTTTCTACAAAACTCTGGCTTTGGTACTAAATCAATAAAAATCAAAATTATATGGTCCATTCAAGAGCAAGAATCTAATCCATAATTTTACAAAAAGATGTTCAATATGTATGGATACATAGGCAAAAAGAAACAAGTAAAAAACATGGCAATGTAAAAAATTTACCTTCGGGTTTCCTTTCCTTAGAGATGAGTAAGCTCATTCTCCTTTCTCCTTTATCCGGGCTTGGGACTGGCAGTGTGAAAAACATACAACTCCCTATTTTTCCTGAAATAATTGAATTACAAGACGAAGAACTTGATCCTGTGTAAATGCTAAGATGTGATATGTAGTGAGAAGAACTGGTTATCCCAATGAGCCAGAAAGCAAAGTACATGGTTACAAAAACTCACAGTATACCAGTAGGTTAACAAGGTAAAGGTTACAACTACATAGCATAATATCCATAACCAATCATAAAGAATGGAACATCATAAAGTGAACTACTTGTAAATATAGCCTATTGCACGTTAAAAGTTGATCAAGAATTTTTTTTTGTTTTCCTTCTAAGAAATATTAATCACATGGGGTGCATCCACACAAGATGATGTATGAAAAATCATGACGGGCCCTTTGCAGACCAGTCATTCACCTAGACACTGAGAAGCCGCAGCTGACAGTAAAATTATATTGTTTGTATCTTGTGAAACTTGTACAAGACGATCACTATGCAGACAGTAATTTACATATTTATAGGAGTTTCACTATGACCATTGAGACATAATCTTCTATACTAGGGTGAGCTTGAGGTTCAGTTTGCTTCGAGTTCCATTATATCTCAACTATGTAAGAGACTTGCAAGTCTATAATACATGAAACATACGTACAGGTACAAGTACGGGTATGGTCGTACAATAATTTCTAAACATGTAAAATACAGGTACGCCAAAGGTAGTTCCATTATATATATAACAAGCACTAGCCCAATTGGTCAGAACTGGAAACATTGGGACCGGGAAACCCCCTTCAGGATATGCACTTAATTAAAAAAAGAGCAGAAGAAGGGAGGGGGGAATGAGAAAAAAAACCACAGATTATGACTGGGAAACCCCCTACATTAGTGTAAACTCAGCACATAATTCAGATGAAAAGCAGTTTCTTGACAAACAATAATACAAGAAAGAAAAATGTTATTAGAAGCAAAAAGGAAGGAAGACATTATTAGAAGCTAGAATCAATAATAAAGGAATAGCGAAGTTATAAAATGTTGTAGTATCTGAACATACCAAAGAACTAGCAAAGTTATAAAATGTTACCGCAACGTCATATATTCAACAAGGCTGGCCGTTTCCGGGCCAAGTCAGGCAACAAAAACCAGCTGCCAGGTTTGGTCAAGACAATGTTAAGTCGAACCCTATATATATTGACAACTTATGCGCCATTCAGAAGGACTATATAAAGTGAACATACAGTTACTGAATGTATGCATATTGATTATATAAACTGAACATTCAAAAAGTATATAAACTGAACATACACTCATTCAGAAAGATCTGCAGATTACAGTCTTATTCACATGAAATAACCAAGATATAAAAGAAAATAAAGTAATAATGTATTGAAAACCACTAACCAATTAGCGTTGGTGGAAGATCCTTCTCTTTCTTCAGAAGTTCCATAACAACATCCTTAGTAATTCAATATAAAGATTATTTGAACCTTACCCAAGTACCAGAGCTCTAGACCACTGAAGGAGAAATAAAAGTTGAGTTGATATAAATAAAGTAGCCGTATTGTAAAAACTCCAATTGAAAGATACGGCACCAGGTGGATCCACTAGCGGCATCAATACTATGTAGAAAAAAAATCCACTTGGGGTACTCCTCCACATTATCCTGATTGAAGGTACAGAGTTAGACCTAATAAAGTTACAAACATATTTATATATTATAATAAGTAATTTACATGAGAAACCCAGTTGCCAGTTGGATACAGATTAACCAATTACATCAAAGAATGCTTAAAATATTTAGGTATTTGTTTTGACAAAAATACAACTTAACATCCATATTGAAGTTTCAACATAAATATGGAACTATGATTATATATTCATGGACGAAGATACCTTAAAAGTATAAGAGAAGTATCCAGACTGTCAAGTGATGGAAATATGAAATTTGAAGTATCCGTGTACCACTATTGATGCACCGGGTATATTTATCACAAGGAAAAGGAGAAATCACTTTTTATAAAGAATAAACTCAGCTAGAGTGATGGTTTAGAGTAACAACTATCTTTGCCATATGATAAAACACCAGCCTGCAATGAAAAGAACATGAGACATCGCACCAATTAACAAACTCCAAATGATTACATCAAGTAAATATAAAAGACCATAACCCACGAGGCCTATACCAATCATAAACTAAAGGTTTGTCTTAACTTACCTAATGTAAACCCCAAAATTTAGTCTTGAGGCATCTGCCTCGCCACCTTGAGGCCACAGCTAGGCCATATTTGGAGTGTGCGGCATCGAGCTCCTTAATAAGCTTGCATATAAGAAGAAATTGAAACTATGTCTCACTAAGCTATGCAACTATAAAAAAAACAAAGATATTGCATAATTACGGGAGCAAAACTGAAGCAACGAACTAGAGCAATAATCTAAAACTCATCAGTATGAAATAATCTAAAACTCATCAATATAAAATAATCTAAAACTCATCAGTAATGTAACAAAGCAAAATTGGAGCGAGCAACTAAAAAGATACTGAATACTGGAAAAAGACGAGATGAACATACAGTCCAATTTTTCACCAATGCCAAGAATGCTTTGAACATTGCAAGCCATTATCTGGTGGACTTTATACAGTTCATCATTCAACTTTGCAAGGTTGCATTGTACACATGTATCCAAATAAAGTTTCTGTCTTCTGTATAAATGTATATACTTAGTTGTAACATGAAAAACCAATAAGTCAGAAAATTTGTTAAGTCTGAAACTTGTAGTTACTATAATGCAACTTTTATAAAGCACCTACCAAATTTGATAAAAGCATATGGATTTGCAGCAGTCCCAATTTGACTCCCATTGATAAAAGCATATGGCGCCCTTCCACCAATTTTATTTCCTAATGGTAGGTACATGCACAATTAAATGGAAGTCGACATAAATATTCAATTATGGAGGTTTATAAATACAAGTATCACCCAGCAAAGGAAACATAAGGAGTTGAAGAAACCATTAAACATTATGGCACTATTTTAATGAGATATTAGATGTCCATATTGTATCATATATATTTAAGAAAAAAATAGTGGAAGTCTTTAACTTCAAATGAGTTTATAAAAAGATGTTAGAAAAAGGGATCCACAAATTTATACTTTTCCACCTGTAGTTTGGTTCCATGCTAATTCCTTTTAGGAACATTCATTTGGTTTCGAGTGGCAAAGCAAAAATTAGTTTTTCTTTTCTTTCCTTATCGACCTACAGAATGACGATAAAGACAAAAAAGTTTATATCTAAAGGATCGGACACTTACAGGACCAGTGCTTGGAGTGACCAAGATTTCTATGCAGCCTTGTCAGATAAAAAAGTACAACAATAAAAATGGTTAGTCATACAACAAACAAACCATACATCTATATAGACAATAAAGAAGAAGCCCGCAAGACAATACATACAACCAATTATTTGGACAAGGCCAAAGAATTGCGTAAACTAAAAGAGAGAAAGTAACATGCCCAATTTAAAATATATATATTTGGTAGTAACAATAATTTAGTAGTGCATGCAAGATTGCTACTATCTTGATCAGATATAGAAACATGGTTAACATTTCAATGTCATTAATTTAAAGTAGAATGACATAAGAAAGAAGCTATGGAAATGAACATATTAGCATTTGAGGAAGTTACTGATGTTTTTGGGTATCTTGAGTTAAATAAAAATTGACCGATTCAGGTTAAGCCGGTACCACTTGAGAAATTATTGAATTCATGCATACAATGTAAAAGTTATTTGTGGAGATGAGAAAACCAAGGTGAAGGTTACAAATATGAAAGGGAACAAGAAATGTGCCTTACTTTTATTGCTTTCCACTATAAACTCAATAATGGTAGTTAAATATTTATGTAGATAACCTCTTATTATATCTGCAGTAAACATATACTACTATTGATATCCTCTGAACTCAAACTGAAAGTAAAAGGCACCTAGTGTCAAAGCAACTTTACTAACTTAACACGACAACCAGGTGGGTAGTAATAAAGAGGCTTCAATACTCAAACTAACATACAAAATAAATAAAACATGTAAGGAAGTTGTTACTTTAGTTAGGTGCTTCTCATAGATAGTATATAAGCTTGTCATATATGTAACCTTTAAAAAGATGGATCCTCTTAAGCTTGAAAGTTATGCTACTGAAAATGACCGAGTTCTCCTTTTTTGCAGAGACTTCCAAAAGTAGAAAAAAAACATCAAAGAAGTAGCAATAAGGCAGGGAAATTTCATGGTAACTGAAAGTCTAGCAAAAGCACATTCCTGATTAAATAGCAATAACTTAAAGTGTTCCTTTTTTTAGAATTACAAGATAACAAATCACTGTTTATTCCATGCATGGAAGACAACATGAGTACAAAGTCTGGCAAAAGCACATTCCTGATTAAATAGCAAGCAGTCAAAGAGAATCCCAATTTTCTAATAGAATGTAAACATCCTACAATTCAATTTTTTTTTAAAAATGTAAACTTTGGGTTGTTAGCAATTTGTGGCAAGTCTTGTACTTAATTCAAATGTGGGAATAGAATTTTGCATTCCCAAAAAATACTATTCACCAATGCTTCCAAATGGGACTTCCATCCAAAAATGCTTTAAACAACTGAAAGATGCACATGCGCGCATGCTTAATTATAAGAAGAGATAAACAAAAAAGAGACCATTCACACCACATTTCAAAGATACTATAACTGGTGCTGAGATAACATTGCTTCTGCAACGTACAAAAGCAAGCCAAAGGAGGCAGAATCATATGGTGAGACACAAAAAAAGAACTATAATGACAATACAAATGTAAGCACTCATCAAATAATTTTGCATAAATCAGACTAAACACTCTGTTCTAGTAAATACAAATCTAATAAAATAATAAAATTTTGAAAAAAATAGAGACATACCTTGCAATAAAATGTAACCCTTGCCTCTTCTAGCTTGGATGCATTCATCCTGGTTGTGTTATCTCTTAAAAGATTGCTTGTTCTTGAGGAATTGTGCTCTCAATTCCCGACCCTGTTTGGAAGGTGTTATGAGTTACCCAATAGAAAGTTAAAATCGTAGTATAGAAACAAACAATAATGCAGTAACAATATTAAGCACAAATAACAATAAACATGTAAAACAAAAGAACATTCAGAAAAAACTGAATACAATAGAATTTTATCGCATCCAAAGAGACATTACAGGTACAATAACGGACTATCATAGAGACTTCCATATAACATACTAGACGATCACTACTTGAGCAAAGAGAGGTTAGTCGATGGCGGGGGCAGACGACTTGGCAGCATTCTTTCGATAACATGCTAGTCGACCAGATCGAAAGAAGAAGGAGAGGAGAGGTGTAGTCAGTTTTTTTAGAAGTAGAGGAGGGAACTCGAGGGGTTGAGTGTTGGCCACGAGGAGGCGGAAGGCTGATCTAGGAAAAAATTGGAGGGGGAGATGGAAATTAGGGCTTGTTGAGTTTTGGAAAAAAGAAAAGGGGAGGGGAAGAGAGAGAGAAAAGGGGTCGGTTGGTTATATGGTGATGTTTGTGTGGTGAAATTTGTTTTAGTGGAGGGAAAACTAAAATGTTCCCTCTAATATTATAAATATAAAGATTTAACTTTGGCAAAACCAATTTTTTTCTCAAGTTTTTAAAGTAGATGTTATAAGTAAATTTTGGAAAACATATATGTCGAATTTTTTAAATTTTGGAAAACAAAGAAACAAAAAATATTGTCGTATAAGGATTTGTAAACATTTAGTTTGACATGCAATTTTTTGAATTGTATTATTGCTTTCATTTTGCCTGTAAATAATTCTAATATTTTAAGAAATTGATTTCTAGGATATTGGGTGGAAATAATAAAAATGATGAAATTCTTACATTTGGATAAAATGAAAAAACACATAATATTGCTTTCCTACATTAATAAGTATTATATTTAAATTTATCTTTTATATAAAAAATAACTTTAAATTCTAAATTTTGTTATTCAAATCATATATTAAAGTTATTGAAATATTAAATTTAAGATGTATATTTGGATGAGATTTAATTTCAAAATAAATTAAAACTTATAATTTGAATAAGATTAGGATAAATAAATCTTTGTAACGAAAGTATAGTCATTTTACAAAAACAACGCGTGTGCCCGATTATATATTCTAACGAGTTGCACAAGCAGTGGGTGTGCCCCGACACTAGTGTTCTTATAAACGAAATCCGCCCGCAAGGATCACTTGACTCCACACTAACCACTTGGACTAGCGGTCATTGGCACACACACGTGCATTGTATTTATTTTAATCATCTTTTAACTAACTTTTTTTCTTGGAAAGAGCAAAAGACACCAAAATAGCAAACTATATTTTCCTTAAAATCAAATCTATGCATAACTACCTAACTATCCCCATTAAATTTAATAAATAATTTTAATTATTAAAGTTTGGCAAGAACATAATTGGAGAAAAAAATTTCCGATGAAGTCAACTTTTCTTATTATATAGTAGTATATAGGGTAGTCAGATACAGGGCTGGACCAATTGAGTTAAAATTGAACCTACTTATTAAGCTTGACCTATAAATTAATGCTTGTAGGTTTTGTTCCTGATCTGCAGGTCTTTTTGCTGCTCATATGCATTGAAACCTAGGCTCTACAAAACTATATATTGAACTAGCTAGGGATCTACCAGTGCCGACCCTGAGCTCGTGGGGGTCCGGAACGAACTTTTAAAATAGGGCCCTCATACATAATGTAAAAAAAATTTAAAAACTAAAATAAAAGTAAATTAAAAAAAGGTTACCAAAAAAAATTGAGCTAAAAACCTTTAGCATACAAGTATAAAATACTAATCACAACACCACAATAGCTTTAAGCCAAAGAGGGCTTATGGTATATACTTGTTCTATTTTAGATACAATTTTTTAATATATTTATTTTTAAATTAATTTTTTTGGGCCTCATGATCCATGAGCCCTGGGTGGTCGTCCTGGCTGCCTTGGGCCATGGTTGTCCCTGGGTTCTACCACCTGGTACACAAAGTTGATAAGTATGCATTTGCATGGTTCCCATCAAAAGTTAATCTCCTAATCCTTTAATAAATAAGAGTTAGCTTTCCAACTTTCCATTTCAAAATGTTGACATTTGAATTTAGCAATAAAGTAACTTCTTTTGTTCCGCTAAAGTTCTTTATCAACTCAGGATACTTTAAAATAAAAAATACAACATATACAATAATCTAGAATTAATGATTTGTAAACTAGTCAAAACTTGTAATAACTAATTTAAATAATAGAAACAGACTCTCTTTTTTTAATGCAAAATTAAGGGAAAAATTCATCTCCCCCACAACCACACAGACACACACATAAAATAACATTTAACTTATATTGGGTTAGTTTTTTTTTTTCAAACACATGGATATGCAATTTAAAATACATAAAAGATAAATACATTCACAACGTTTATTTATAGTGGCAAAATAAAATTAGATTTACAACATTGTATAAACATTATACAATACACATCTTTTACAATATTTAATAAAAGTTGTTGAATACAACCCTTTTACTTGAATATAACTCTTTTACAATGTTCCTCAAACATTGTAAAACCACAATACATACACAATGTTTATATAGAGTGGTAAAATAATATTAATTTTACGACATTGAACAAACATTGTAAAAGATAAAAAGTTTACAACAGTCGATAAATGTTGTTGAACATGATATTTTACAATATTTTAAAAACATTGTCAAAGTTAGTAACTTTGAGAACATTATATAAACGTTGTCAAACTTAATAAATTTTACAATATTAATAAAACGTTGTTGAAGACAGTAATACACAACTTTTGTAAATAACCATTATATAAGCCTCAACGTTTGAATATAAAATGTTGTTTATACAAGTATTTTACAACATTTTTACAATAAAGGTTGTAGAAGACCCCTCCCCTTTACAATGTTTTCATGATGTGTTGTAGATGAAACGTTGTAAAAAAACTTTTTTCTTGTAGTGTGTATTGATTGAGGGTACGGAGGAGTAGAAATAGACATGTGAATACTATCCAAGTAGTGTAGTATCAGAATCTCTTCCATAGTGTAGCATCAGAATCTCCTATGCCATTTACATGTCTATATTGTACTCTGACTCACTAGTCACATGTTAGCTCTTTATTTATAGTAGATATTTCTATTACAGCTTTCTCTCTCTGTTTACATACTGCACTTCTTTCAGTACCTGTATCTTACGTTACTGCATGATTTTATCCTCTAACCTGCTATGAACTGTTAAGATGTACTGTACTCGCTCCTGTCCTGACTGGACCTGTTGAAAATATTACAGAGGACGAGGAGGAGGCTGGTCTGGATACTTACTACGGGGCAGCCTTAGATGACACCTGC
Source organism: Iris pallida (assembly GCA_029216955.1). Lineage (NCBI taxonomy): Eukaryota > Viridiplantae > Streptophyta > Magnoliopsida > Asparagales > Iridaceae > Iris > Iris pallida. Next base: position 26,164 of record JANAVB010009103.1, on the reverse strand, counting down.
GAGCTGGACCCTCAGGAGGACCCAGCTCTAGCTGAGGATATCACCCTGATTGCCTAGACTAGATTAGTTAGGCTTATCTATCTTTTATGTAGTCATGGGACATGTTTAGCTAGACTTTATTTGGAGTTCAGAGTTGTATATATTCTTTCATTCTGTATCTGAGACCATGTACTTCTGGATATTGCCGGGATTATCTTAGACTACTTTTCATCTATTTATTTCCTTGAGTTCTATTTCATATCGTGCTATCTCTTCCTTAGTTGTGATTGAGTTATTACTGCTATGTCACCCCCATTCGGGGAGTATAAACTGTTTAGAGATATATTGCTAGTTGATTGTTGACCTAGGACAGCGTTCTACCGCCGACACTGCGGCGTAGGCTGGGCGTTGTTACGTTCTCGTACCCTTACAGTGGGTGCGGGTCGTGACACAGGTCATGACACTTCAGAAGACTGAATTAAACTTGGAAGAGGATACGGTAAATAGCAGAGTTCCAAGTATGTGATCTCATCGGTGGAGGTTTGTTTGGGAAGGATAGCAGAAAATACCATCCGATGTAAATCATAAAAGTAGTTGTTCAGATGCTTGGGGGCGAAGACTGCCTTTGGGACGTGAATTTGGTGCACATAAAGAATCACGAAAAGAGTCAAATGTCATGTGTGCTGGAAATTGCATTGAGGTGATATCTACTAATGCTTCCCCTACATTAGGAATATGAAACATAATTTCCAAATCATCGACATCAAACTCAACGTCAATCCCACCAACTTTTGATTTAACCGTGCCCTTAGTGACCGAAAGGTTATAATAAACATTCTAATAGCATTAGAATAAATAGGAAAACTATATTGAACTAGGTCAACAAGGTCGAAGTGTCCAAAGACATTTGTATGATCGAAAAATAAATTGAAATTGATTGGACTTTCCGAACAAATTTTTCGTTGATGAAAATTATTAAACCATTCATCCGAAGTATTTTATGATACAAAAATGAAATCATCAAAATAATCTCCATCCGGCATGGCAAGACTAAATAGATAAAATGAACCTTCCTCAGGAGCAGTGGAGGAAGAAGCTTCTCCAGCTTTCCTTTTTTGGAAGAATGAGGAATTTTATGAGCCATAGAAATTTAAATTTGAAGAAAGAGTAGAGATATATCGAAATTGAATGGAAACGGTAGAAGAGAACCCTGAGATTGTTCTTAATCCAAGTTTTTTAGGACTTGAGAGGCTTGGAAGAGGTTAGGGTTTTGGGTGGCTTTTCGACTGATGTGATGGAAAAGATAAAGTTTTGATGGGGTTCTAAAGAGGAGAACCCGACTGTCCAGCTTCTGTTCTGATTACTCTGGATCGAGTTCGGCCCGAGTTCAGACAGATCTCGGTCCGAGTTTGGTCCCTGGGTAGTCAGGACGGAATTAGAAAGAAAAGTGATACAGGTTTTAACATTTATTCAAAGAATAATGAGAAATACTTGTGTTGAAGAAAAATAATTAATATTAATTAACCAAAAACATAAAACGTAAAGAATATTTCGGGTTAGCTGTAGGGGCCGGATCCCAACTAGTAGTAGTCCGAAGGCACTTGGCACCGTGTCGCTTAGACTTTTACGTCTTTTTGTCAGAAGGGTCCTCTCGGCTTATAACCAAAATATTTTCTACGAATTTATGAATTTAGATCAAGTAATATTTAATTATAAAAATTCAACAAACAAAATTTCTAATTCCCTTCGAATAAAGTTAAAACGATCTTCAGCTTAGGGTTTAGTGAAGTTGTCAGCTAATTGATGTTCAGTGTCAATATACTATAAACTAATATCTCCCTGTAAAACGTGGTATCTAAGAAAGTGATGTCTAATCTCTATGTGTTTAGTGCGAGAATGACAAACAGGATTTTTTGTGAGATTTATTGTGCTAGTGTTATCACAATAAATAGGGATATGGTTATAAGATAACTGATAGTCTTCCAAAGTTTGTTTCATCCACAAAATCTGAGCACAAAAATGTCCTGCGGCTATATACTCAGCCTCAGTTGTCGATAGTACAACAGAATTTTGCTTCTTAGAAAACCAGAAGACTAAGGACTTTCCTAGGAAATAACATGTGCCACTGATACTTTTTCGATCGACCTTGCATCCAACAAAATCTGCGTCCGAGTAACCTATCAGGCCAAACGAATCAATTTTGGGATACCATAGACCGATTGTCAAAGTACCTTTAAGGTATCAGAGGGTATGCTTAACAACGCTCGCATCTGATTCCTTAGGACAAGCCTGATATCTAGTACATAAGCATACTAAAAACATAATGTTTGGACGACTAACAGTTAGATATAGTAAACTACCAATCATACCTCTGTACTTATACACTTCAGTTGGTGTACCACTTTTATCTATATCAAGCTTTGTAGGTTGCCATAGGAGTTCCAATTGGTTTGACATTGTCCATATCAAACTTCTTTAGCAAGTCTTTTGTATACTTTGCTTGGTTAATAAAGATCACTTGTGAACTTTGTTTTATTTGTAGCCCAAGGAAGAATGTTAGTTCTCCCATCATGCTCATTTCAAATTCACTCTGCATACACTTAGCAAACTCATTTCATAACATCTCATTTATTGATCCAAAAATAATATCATCTACATATATTTGCACTAATAAAATATGCTTATCTAAGGATTTTATAAACAAAGTAGAATCAACCTTTCATTTTGAAAAACCGTATTCAAGTAAGAAGGAAATAAGGTGCTCATACCATGCATGAGGTGCTTGTTTGAGTCCATAGAGAGCCTTATAAAGCTTGAATACGTGATCAGAATTTTTAAAATCTTCAAAACCAGGAGGTTGTTTGACAAAAACTTCTTCTTTTATAAAACCATTTAGAAAATTACTTTTGACATCCATTTGAAAATGTTTGAAACCATAAAAACTTGTAAAACCACAAAGCATATGAATGGATTCTAGTCTAGCAACTGGAGCATATGTCTCATTGTAGTCAATGCCTTCTTCTTGATTATAGTATTAAGCTACTAGACATACTTTGTTGCGTGTGACTAAACTATTCTCATCTAACTTATTTTGGAACACCTAATTGGTACCAATGACCGGATAATCACAAGGTCTGGGAACGAGTTTCCAAACTTGATTTCGTTCGAATTGGTTTAGTTCCTCTTGTATTGCAAAAATCTAAAATTCATCATTAAAAGCTTCTGCAATATTCTTAGGTTCTATCTTAGAAATAAATGCTACATTAGCAGCTATATTTCTAGTACTTGATCGAGTACTTACACCTTTTGATACATCACCTATACTAGTTCTTCTGGATGATTTGGTGTAAACCGTAATCGCTTCGGTAGACTCTCCAGGTACAAGGTAGGTGTATCTTCAGGTGTTTTGTCTAAGAGAGTTTTCTCATCTTCATTGTAATTGTCGTTGTTGCGTTGACTATTCAGCTCGTCGAAGGTGACGTTTATTGGTTCTTCAATAATAAGTGATCTTATGTTGAATACTCTGTATCCTTTGCTTTTTGCAGCATATCCCAGAAATATACCTTCATCAACTTTTTTATCAAAATTTCCTAAGTTGTCTTTAGTATTTAAGATAAAAAATCTAGAACCAAAAACTTTGAAGTAGCTGATATTAGGAGTTCTATTGAATCATAATTCATACGGAGTTTTTTTGGAAACTGGTCTAATAAGAACTCTATTTAATACATGGCATGCTGTATAAACATATTTTGCCCAAAAATACTTTAGAAGATTATGCTGGTTAAGTATAACTCTAGCCATATCGCCAAGAGTTCTATTCTTACTCTCCATAATGCCATTCCGTTGAGGAGTTCTGGGGCAAAAGAATTCATGTGATAAACCATTCGAATCACAAAATGTTTTAAAGTCATGGTTATCAAATTTTCCTTTATGATCACTTCGAATGTGAGTAATCATGAATTATTTCTCATTTTGTACCTTTTTTACAAAAAGACACAAATTTAGAAAAGGCCTCGTTTTTATTTGCAAGAAAGTAAACCCAAGTATATCATGAATAGTCATCAACTATTACGAAAGCATATAGCTTACCGCCAAGACTGGCGACTATACTTGGTCCAAACAAATCCATATATAATAATTACAGTGGTCTAGAGGTACTTACAGCATTTACTGATTTGAAAGATGATCTAGATGCCTTGTTCTTTTCACATTCGGCACAGACTATATCTTTCTTGAATATAATATCGGGTAAGCCACTTACCAGTTTCTTTGTGGACAATCTCGCAATAGCGTCCATGTTCACATGTCCAAGACGCATATGCATACCCAACTTTCGTCTTGAGATGTGAGTAGGCACTTTCCTGTACTGTTAGTACTTTCTAACAGATATAATACAATATATTGTCCTCTCTTATTCCCTCAAAGGAAATTATTCCAGAAGATTTATCATAGACAAAGCATTTATCCTTAACAAAATTAATTCCAAGACCACGATCAGTCAATTGACTAATACTCAACAGGTTATGTTTTAATTCTGTTCTAAACATATATTTTTAATAGTGGAAGAGGGAGAAGTACCTATATCGCCAATTCCAGTACTATGTCATTTTAAATTTTTTCGAAAGGAGACATAACTTCTTTCTTCATCGATAGAGTTGCAAACAAAGTGTTATCGCCCATCATATGTCTAGAGCAACCACTATCAAGGATCCATTTGCTTCTAGTGGGAGGAGGAAGGTCCACCTACAACACAAGTTGAAGATGTAACCTTTGGTACCCACTTTCTTAAGGTTCTGAATTTGTTAGATTTTGGAACCCAAACGTATACATGCATATCTACAAGCTTTCTAATCTTGCATTGATGTTATAAATGTCCTTTTATACCATAATAATGACCTGTAGCAGAAGTGTTAGTGCTAGGTGAAGTTCGAAGATCATATATGTGTGTTTTTGAAGACGTGTGTAACTTCTTGTATGAAAAAGTATACATGAATGCATGACTTCTAGCAATTCTAGTAGTATTAGTCGTGTTGTGTTTGTGCTTAGCCTTGTGACTTGTGTTCACTTGAGTTACAGGCTTGACAACCTGTTTACCTAACTTAATCTCTAACTTTTTAGAGACATCACATGCTTCAGTGTACTTGGCCGTGAGTGCATCTATCCTCTGAATAGAAATGTTATACATCTTTTTCTCTAGTTCATATAGATCATTGAGTTTTACATTTTCTCGATTAGCTTTCTCAAGCTTTTCAATAGTGTCATATAAACTTAGTTTTAAAGAAGTAACCTCATTCGTGTTACTATAAGAGTTTATAATGTCTTCTAGCATTTGAGATTTCTTAGAAAACTCAGATTGTGCAAATCTCAGCTCTTTCTTGGCGCTTTTGTACATATCCATCATCTTCTTTTGATCTTCTAATAGATCAGTGAAGGCATCAGATAATTCATCAAATTTACATTCTTCATAAAGAGGATTCGAAATTACCTTAGCATACGTAGCCGTGAAACATAGGTTTGCTATGTTGCGAGCTTTTTATTCTTCATCAGAATCACTCGCCTCACTTTCACACTAGATGCTGGTATTAGCATAATTGTTTGTCAAAGTCCTTCTTTTGTTTGACTGATCGTATCTACTTTTCTTTCGTACAACAGGACAATCTTTCTTGATATGCCCTGTCTTCTTACAGTTGTAGTAGATTGGTTCTTCATCGTCCCTGGAATCTTTCTTCTTCTTGTTTGTCTTCTCATACTTAAAGAACCTTTTGAAGTTCCTTGTCATGAGGGCCATTTGCTGGTTGTCTGAGCTATCGGTCTCACTCTCGTTATCAGAGGCTGTCTTATGATGTGCTTTGAATGCTATAGCCTTTTCCTTTGGTGCTGGCTCTTCGAAATCCTTAAAGTCCAGCTCATGTGTCATAAGCTTTTCTATGAGAGTTTTAAGAGTCATCGTAGTGAGATCATTTCCTTCAATAATGATCATTTCCTTGGGATTCCAGTTCTTTGTCAGCCCGTGAAGTATCTTTTGAATCTTTTTATGATTGATGTATTATTTTCTAATAGAAGATAAGGGGTTAAAAATATATAGAAACCGAGTAAACATATTTATAATAGTCTCATTAGGCTTCATTTTGAAGGCCTCATACTCTTGTATTAGTCGTGAGATTTTGGACTCCTTCACTTGTGATGTTCCTTCATGAGTTACCTCAAGAAGTTTCTAAACCTCGTAAGGTGACACATGTAGATAGTCTATTAAACTCAGTTCTATCTACAGGACAAAAGAAAGCATTAATGGCTTTTGCATCAAGACTCATTTTTTATTGTCGGTATATTTATCATATGGTTTTTCAACTAGAGTCCTATCTACCACAATAGGTAGTAGTTTCTTGTAACCATTGATGACAATCGACCATAAATCAAAATTAAGAGACTTAAGATAAAAGCTCATTCGTGTCTTTTAATATGTGTAGTTTGTGCCATCAAATAGGGGTGGTCTATTTGTAGACTGACCTTCACCATTGCTAGTGTATAATGATGCCATATCTCAAGGAGATTAAATCCAACTAGAGAGAAACCGTGCTCTGATACCAATTATAGGATCGATGGTACCTCTAGAGGGGGATAAATACAGTGCAACAAAAAAATATCTCCAATAAAAATTTAAGCAGGTTAAGGCAAATATAAGTAAATAATTAAAAGCAGTAATAGGACAAGAAAGTAATACGCAGACACCGAGGTTTATACTGGTTTTCCGCTGAGAGGACTAGTCTAGTCGTGAGAACTCTTGCTCGCTATTAATCCACTATTTGAAATAGAGATTACACCGTGTGCTTTACTCCGAAGAACATGTCAACTTCAACACCATCGTATTTTAATCCGAAGTCCACGATCAAACATCAATACCTTTCCGAAAAAAGCTTTTATACTTCAAGCTTGTACAACTCGAATACTTCTAATCGGAAACCACGACACTTAGAAGAATAGGAGTTATCTTGGAAATATGATTGAAAAGCTTTGTAGATAGGAAGGCTTTAGAAATGATAGAGAAGATGAAGACTGAATGAGCGATTAGAAATGTCAAATTCTTCTCTATTTATAGGAATTTTTGAACCAGGGTTCGGACAGAACTCGGTTAGGACAATGTTCATAATTTTGAACATTAAAGATCCAAAGGAGTAGGATTTTGCTGCTGACCAGGAGCAATTCGGGTGGACCGAGTTTGGTCCGAATTCGGACAGAACTCGGCACGAGTTCGGCTAAGGGATTTTCAGGTCAGTTTTGATTCAGCAGGGTTTTGGATGAGCAAGGGTTTGGTTTGGGTCAAAGAAATATGTTTGCGAGGATAAATTTCTAAATTGCCAGTGATCTCGACTCAGAAATTATCTAGACTCGATAAATAGAAAATACAAAATAAAGTAAAAAAAATTGCTTGACGAAAACTGCTGCGATCTTTTGTCTTTTTATATCAAAGTTGGAGTTTAAGTCAATTATCGAAATTAGGTTGACAGATAACACTTGACCCCCCCTCTTGACTCCAATATAAATATAGGTGTTGAAGCATTCTCTAGGTATTTGGTATCTTTGTACTAATATACTTGACACTTGGTATCTTGGTACCAACATACACTCTAGGGCACACACTCTAGTCTACCTACTTTGGACACTCATATACTCAAGATACTTACTTGTACATTGACACTATACCAATCATACCTACACTTGACACCATACCGTATCTTATAGGATACTCACTCTATACACTCTAGATACTTTCATATAAATCCCAAACTTACCTTGACAATTATCCAATTCCTAAAAATATCTTATATACTTCTAGGATAGTCACTCTATACACTCTAGGTACTACAATACTCCTTATTGTCTTGGTATCAAAATATAAATATAGATACATATATACTTTTCTACATCCCTAACCTCAACGTGTATGTTTCGTATCTTAGATATCAATATCTTAGATATCAAAATATATCTAGGATACAACTTTCCTTAGATAGGCTAAATTTAGGACCAGTCATACATATATAACCTTCCTTAGATTATCATAAAACTAGTTCATACATGTATCGGTTACAACTTATTTATTTCCGATACAATAATATGTTTTATTTTTAGTATATACATAGCCAATTCCTAATTATGTATCAAAATAGAACATAATCCATAAACATATTCTAAAAATTAACTAAACAAACAAAATTCCACAGCTATTGTCCCATGTTAGTGCGTCATTGTGTGCGTATCCATTATCGTTGTGTCCAAGTCTTATTGTGTGTGTCCCATATCAGTGTGTCCGATTCTTTATGCTTGGGTGTGTCCCTGTGTCCCGTACCAGCATGTGTGTCCAAGTCTCTATGCTCGGGTGTGTTCTTGTATCCTGTGTCCAGGCTATGAGAGAAAGAGAAAGATAGAGAGGGATTTATCGAGATTGGGGTGGTTGACTGAGGTGGGGGCGACCGTAGAGGACTGGAGGCGGAGGAGGATTGGAGTGTCGGAGGCGGAGGTGGGCTGGAGCAACGATGGGTCTCGTGGAGGGGGATTTTGAGAGGCTAGAGCATTTGGGAGTCGTTGGGGGTTTGCTGGAGGGTCGGGGGTCGCCGGGGCGTCGGGGAGTCGCATGGGGGGCACGAGGACGAAGAGGTCGGGGGAGGAGGCAGGATTCAAAATTTGGGGATGAAAAAATGAAATTGAACCAGCGCACATAATCCTATATTAAGTAATTCAACGACGTCCAAACTAGACGTTGCTAAATGTCGCTATTTTTTTAATATACATCGGCATATTACGTTTTAAGTCGCTAAACGTCGCTATTGTTAAAAATACAGCAACTTTTATCGACTACTTCGCGGTGTGATCTTTTATAATATTAAAGGTAGTTTCTAAACGTCGCTGAATGTCGCGAACAGTGACGTATGGCGACGTAGTTTGCATACATCGATAATTTATAAAATATTAGCGACCCAGCGTCGCAAATTTTGTCGTTGATTTGACTTATTTTAGGATCTTAAAAACCACGGTATTGTTTGACAAAAACTACTTCTTTTACAAAGCCATTCAGGAAAACATTTTTGACATCCATTTGAAAAGTTTGAAATTATGAAAACTTACAAAGGCACAAAACATTCGAATAGATTCTTGTTTAGCAACTGGAGCGTAAGTCTCATCGTAGTCAATATTTTTCTCTTGTACTACAAGAAAAATAATATTTCTTGACGGTTTATTTCTTGACAATAGTGGAAAACCGTCAACAAAAGGGGTAATATTGACGGTTTTAGGTATACGTCAAGTAAACACATGTTTTATGTTAATTTAGCAAATTTTTACCATAATAGTTGACGGTTTTAGAGGATCCGTTAAGAAACACTAATTTTTTTATTGACGGATTGGTAATAACCGTCAATTAATGGATGTGCAAAAAAATTGGCGCTATTTTTTGCTGCCATTTTGGTAATTGTTTTGAACTTTTTCTTCTTTTAATCAGTTCTATCCCCCGAGCCCTAGCAAGCCCCTTTCAATTTCATTGCTTTCTCTCCTTGTCACGCCCCAGAACCAGAATACTGGAGAGCGAGGGACAGACACAGCCAGCTACATACATTGAAGTATAATCCACCTCGATATACGGTCACGGCTGTCTAGATGCATGAGGGTTTATCTACAAGCTAACAGTCTCTTATGATCATGAACAAGCCTAGTGTCTCAATCTCAACAAGCAAGTAATTGTTACAATATGTAAGATCATTAAACATACAAAGTAAGGCGTCCCAAACATTACATATTCAGATGATCATGAAGCTAGTCATACAAAATGCGAAGACTATCAAGAGTTTAAGTCATACATGATCAACCCTAGGATTTGTTGATCATGTAACAGCCCGTAGGTAGACAGAAATTTAAGTTTCAACACGAGCTAACACTTGCTCGGCGGCTAAATGCCTCAAAAGAATAATTTACGATAAAGTGGGAGAGCAAAATAAGAAACCCACTCGTTGCCAGGACTACGTCTAGTGTTCACCATCTGACTGGAAGGCAGAGAGATCCTCGGGAGCTACTCTGAAATCTGGCCATACAAAACCAGCTGGGTCAGACCCCAGAAAGAGTAAGTGCCACAATAGAGGCTTCACAGAAGAACTAAAACTAGCATATTAGCACATGATACATAGAGGATAACGAAAAACATGAGTTAGAGAAAACATGGTGATAAACGATAAGATAACTAAAGGACTATTTCAGTAACCAAGTTACAACCCGTAAACCAAACAAGGACCGAGGTTGTAACCCTTCACCTGAACAGAACTTAGTCTCTAACCAATTATCGAATAAGTAAAGCATAATAGTAACGGGCTAAGTAACCATGTACTGGCCTTGTCTAGGCAAGACTATACTAGACTCCATCCATCAATTACGGCGAAGCAATAAGTACGGCTTGATACTTTAACTAACTAGGGTTATCACAAGCCTAGTTACTAACAAGATGTATTGAGATGTTCCAACAGCTACAAGCCCTGCAGACTTAATCCAGGTTATCCAGTAGCAAGTTGAGAGAGTTGGATTAGGTGACTTAGGGGTGCAACACATGACAGTGTGCTGGAAATGTGCCCTACTCGACGGCAGGCTATAAGTCCAATTAAAGCGCCCAGATAACGGGACTGCCTATAGCTGGAAAATCTCTTCATGGACTACTTGATCAATCTAGTCATTATCCTAGTCAGATTCAGTATGAATCCCTGACCGTGGTGTCCAGGAATCCATGTCCTAGACATGATGTAAGACGAGACATGTAGCTTATACAAGCACAAACACCCACGGTGTCAAGACAAGAGTTACTTAGCAAGTCAAGATAGCCGTCGCAACAGCATATCAAGATTATCTTGTTAGGTTACTTATCAAGTCAAGAGTGCGTCACAACGGACCACCATCAAGAATTTTCATGTCAAGTTACTTGTCAAGAGTGCACCACGACGGGTCACTATCAAGAATTATCCTATTACTTGTTACTTGTTAAGAGTGCGCCTTAACAAGCCACTATCGTGTTCTATCCTTACATTATCATGAATGAGAGAAACTTGCATAAAATAGCTAGTAACATATTCTTGAAACTAAGGAAAAGATCTACAACTTTCATGTTTTGAGTTTTTCAAGATTTTAGCTACAAAATAGCTCAAAGAGACAAAAACAGTCATTTAGAGTGACATGCGCGCAAGTTGCGCGAGCAAAACTGCCTACGACGCACGTTGCGCACAAGCACGGCGTACGTTGCGCGGCAGAAAATCGTGCGGGCGTGCGGCCGCGCAAGTTGCACGTTGCGTACGGGAAAAATTGCCCACGGCGCACGTTGCGTGCAAGCACGACGTGCAGCAGAAAATCGCACGGGCGTGGCAGAAAATTGTACGGGCGCGCGGCCGCGCAAGTTGCACGTTGCGCGCGTGCAAAATTGCCATCGGCGCAAGTTGTGCACGGGCGCGTGACAGAAAATTGCACAGGCAAAATCGCCCACGGCGTACGCTGCGGGCAAGCATGGCGTGCGACAGAAAATCGCGCGGCCTCGCAGCCACGCAAGTTGCACGTTTCGCACGGGCAAAATTGCCCACGGCGTACGTTGCGCGCAAGCACGGCGCGCGGACACGCGGCAGAAAATCGTATGGGCGTGCGGCTGCGCAAGTTGCACATTACGTGCAGGGAAAATCACCCACGGCAGCGAAGACACTGCGCGCGGCACTGTTCATCGTCCCGACGGCACTAAAAGGTGTGGGGAACCCATGAACACAAAAATGGCATAACTTGCTCATACGAAGTCGAAATCAAGCGGTTCAAAAGCCAAAATTGGGTAGAATTGAATTCCCTACAACATGGAACCATTAGATCTTGAAAATAACCAAGTTTCAGAGATCAAAACCAAGAAAAACCAAAAATTTACAAACTTAGAGCTACAAGAATCCATCCATCAAACCCAAAAAAGTCAAAATTAAACCAAGACTAGGCTAAGCAAGACAAGTCTAATTACGGTCCACCTGACAAATGTCAGAAATCTATATACGTATACTGAAAATACGTACAATGGAAAACGGGAGTGACAACTCTACCCACCTTAAAAAATTTTGTCCTCAAAATTTAATCAAGAGGCTAGAGGTGTCGGGGCGAGCTACACTAATAATGGCAATCTACGACCAGCAGTCAACCAAGCAATCATTCATACAAGCAAGGAAGTAAAAGCATAAGGCATAAGGAAGATATTATTCCTTATGATTCAAACAGGTGTGGATATTGCGATCGGATATCATCCTCTCGTTCCCACGTGGACTCACCTAAGAGTGATGACCCCAAGCAACACGAACTAACTTAATAGTCTTGTTCTTGAGTATCTTCTCCCTTCGATCCAATATGGATACGGGGCTTTTCTCATACAAAAGATTGGTACCAACGACCAATTCTGAATGATCAAGGATATGGCTCGGATCCGAGATATACCGTCATAATTGGGATACATGGAAAATGTCATGTTCCTCATGTAATGATGGCGGAAGAGCGAGAAGGTAGGACACATCACCTACTCGCTCGAGAATGTCAAACGACCCTATATACCTAGGACTAAGCTTTCTCCGTATGCCGAATCGAATGACGCTACGGGTAGCGAGATCCTAAGGAATACGTGGTCACCGACTGAAAACTCAAGGGGGTGTCGATGAGAATCGGCCTAATGGCGCTGGCGATCTTGGGCAACTCGAAGATGATCTCTGACTTGTCTAACAACCTCGATTGTCTGTGTAACCATCTCTGGACCAAGCATCTGCATCTCACCCACATCATCCCCTCAAAGGGTGCCATCTGAATACTGGCCTGGAAACTGTTGTTATAGGAGAACTCCACTAGGTGCAAGTGATCTTCCCACGAACCACCAAAGTCCAGCGTACAAGATCGCAACATAGCTTCAAGAGTTTGTATCGTACATTCTGACTGACCATCTGTCTGCGGATGATATGCTGAACTGAACTTGAGACGGGTCCCCAAACTCTCTTGAAGACTCCGCCAAAGTGCGATGTAAATCCTGAATCTCTGTTTGGTATAATACTAACTGGCACTCCATGTAATCTGACAATCTGCCTGAGGTACATCTCTGCTAGCTGATCCGTCGATTGACCAATTCTGAAGGGGAGAAAATGAGCTACCTTCGTGAGATGATCAATGATAACCCAGATAGCATCTCTCCCATCTGGGGATTTAGGTAATCCAGATACAAAATCTATGGTAATGTGCTCCCATTTCCATTCTGGGATCGGTAAAGGTTGAAGAAGTCCAGCTGGTCTCTGATGTTCAGCTTTAACTTGTTGACAAACTAAACAACGAGAGACAAACAGGGCTATCTCCCTCTTTATGCCATTCCACCAGAAATGCTGGCGAATATCACAATACATCTTCGTGCCACCGGAATGAATTGAATACTGAAAACTGTGAGCCTCTGCCATGATCTTCTGTCTGATATTACCATCGGGTACACAAAGACGCCTCCCATATTAGAGAGTACCATCTTCGTGAATACATAACTCTGGTCTACGTCCTGCTTCACACTCTGCTCTGAGCCGCTGAAGCTTAGAATCTGTTGATTGCGCCATCTTGATCCTCTCAACTATGCTGGACTGAACTTGCATGCTGGCCATCAATGTCAAATTGGTAGGAAGAATTACTTCTATTCCCATCTTCTGAAGATCTGCTAATAACTCTGGTTGTGCTGTTAGAAAATAAGCTTCTGCTCTTCTGCTCAACGCATTTGCAACTCCGTTGGCCTTTCCAGGATGATACTGCAGGTTGATGTTATAATCCACCAGTAACTCTAGCCATCTTCTCTAATGCATATTAAGATCCTTCTGGGTAAACACATACTTAAGACTCTTGTGGTCGGTGAAAATCTTCACCCGATCTCCATACAAATAATGCCTCCACAACTTGAGTGCAAAAACTACCGCTGCTAATTCCAAGTCATGGGTTGGGTGATTCCTCTCATGATCACGAAGCTGACGTGACACATAAGCTACTACCTTACCATGCTACATCAAGACGCATCCCAATCCTCTACTGGAAGCATCACAATAAACTGAAAGTCCTCCAGTCCCATCTGGAAGCGTGAGAATGGGAGCCGTCATTAATTTTTGCTTCAACTTCTCTAATGAACTCTGATACTTTACTTTGTTGTCCAAGCAAACAGCACATCCTTGCGGGTCAACTGCGTCAATGGTGCTAAAATTTGAGCAAAATCTGATACATACTGCTGGTAATAGCCAGCCAATCCTAGGAAACTTCGAGCTTCTGTAATGGTACAAGGAACTGGCCATGTCTCTATAGCCACTATCTTCTGGGAGTCAACTTCCACTCCACCTCTGGTGATGATATGACCTAAGTACGAAATATGATCAAGCCAAAATTCGCACTTACTGAACTTCGCGTACAACTGGTGCTCCCTGAGAATCTGAAGGACTACACAGAGATGCTGCTCATGCTCCGCCTCATTCTTGCTACAGACTAAGATGTCGTCTATGAACACTATCATGAACTGGTCCAAATAGGGCATGAAGATACGATTCATGATGTCCATGAATACGGCTGGCACATTGGTCACTCCAAATAGCATAACAAGGAACTCCCAATGTCCATATCTAGATCTGAATGATGTCTTCGAGATGTCTTGCTCTCTGACTCTGATCTGATGGTACCCTAGCCGCAAGTCAATCTTCGAGAATACTGCTGCCCCACTGAGTTGATCAAATAAATCATCTATCCTTGGTAGGAGATATCTGTTCTTGATTGTTACATAATTCAGGGTACGATAATCAACACATAATCTTGACGTACCATCATTCTTTTTCACAAGAAGCAGCGGGGCTCCCCAAGGTGATCCACTAGCACGAATGAATCCCTTGGTTCTGAGTTCTTCAATCATCTTGTACAGGATCTCCAACTCTGATGGTGCCATTCTGTAGACTCGCTCTGACACTGGTGTCGTCCCTGGAATCAAGTCGATAGTGAACTATATCTCTCTCTCTCCGATGGCATACCTGGAAGCCCTTCGGAAAACACATCAAAAAACTTTTCTACTACTCTGGGAAATTGAACTGCTTCTGTTACTGCCATCCGCAATACTGGTGGAGAAGGTTCTACTTCGCCTCTAGAAAATGAAAACTCTGGTTTGCCTGGAATACCAAAAATAATCCTGCCAATATGGCAGTCTATTCTTGCGTATTGATCCTTCAACCAATCCATTCCTAGGACCAGATCATAGTTGGCCATCGAAAATTCTATCAATCTAGCGAAAAACTCTCTACCGCTAACTACGATTCGACATGAGGAATAGACTCTATCTACCTCCACAAGACCGTTACCAGTAAGTATATTGAGCCTTACTGATAATGAATCGGGCTCCAGTCATATCCGTGTTACGAATCGTGCAGACATAAATAAATGCGATGCACCCGAATCAAATAATACTGATGCTAGAAAAGAGTTGACGAGAATGGTACCTGCCACTACCTCACCTGACGCCAATTCTTATGCTACGGTCAGAGCCATCGCTTGACCTTGTCCTCATGGTGATGGTCCCCTCTGCTGGTGACCTTTCTGCCTGTTCTGAATCTGAACCTGGGCATACTGTTGAGCCTGAGGCAGCAACGGACTCGGAGGCTGGTACTGCTGCTGCTGTACTGGTGTCGGACATCTAACCGATGGACTAGTTAGGTTCGACGATGACGAACTGGCTCTATTCGGACGACCCTATCTTGTGGTCCGGTGCCCCACAAGCCAAGCACAATCCCTATGCTCTGCGATATTCTGAAACTACATGTCCTGGCTTCCCATAATGGGTGCGGCCCATTGCGAAAGACTGCTTCTGCTTCTGCTACCGAAGATACGTCGGTGTCGAGTGTTGAACCAATGAAACTGTGGGCCCTCCTAGGAGCTCCAATTGTTAAAGCCCTAGCTGCCAGAGCTGGTGCTGATGACTGGAACATCTGCCCATAAGATCCCTTCTGTCCTCCGCTTCTATCTACAATCCTCTGCGAAGTATACTCATGCCTCTTTGTTGCTCGCAAGACGGCATCAAACGTGTGGTGCTCAAACTGCTTCACTGATATAATGATCTCTAGGTGGAGTCCTTGCTGGAATCGCTGGGCTCGGTCCAATTCGGTTTCCACCAAGGTAGGAGCAAACAAACTAAGTCTAGAAAACTCGACCGCATATCCATCGATCGTCCTTCCCATCTGCTTAAGATTAGTGAATCTCGTCTGCAGATCATACCGAGCTACTGCGTCGAAGTACTTGGTCTGGAACTTATCGCTGAATACCGCCCATAAGACAGGCGTTGCTAAACCCACTGCTAGCATCGCCCACCAGGTGCAGGCTAAGTCCAATAATTGCAGGCGTACAACGGCCACCTTCTCATCCTCAGGAATCCTAGCTGCTTCCAGGATAACCTCCATGTCCTGAAGCCATGCATCAGCATCAATAGCATCTTCAGTTTCGCTAAAGAAAGGAGGTTTCAAGCGCTTGAAGTTGTTGGCTGTATTGTTCCCTTGATAACCAACTCTGTCTATAGCATCTTGTACTGTCTGGTGCAGGGAATCGCTCCGACGATCTTGAGATGCAAGCAATTCCCTAATAAGCTCCACCAGGGTTCCATTGTCAGGCTCTACAGGTAGGACGGGTTGAACTGGGGGCTCTGGATCCCCGAAATGTATGACTCGGGAGGCTGCTCCAGCGTGTTTGACTTGGTCCCCAGGTTGCGGCTGGTTCAGTGGTGGTTCTCCTTCCGGCTGATCTGCAGGACCAGAAGCAATGCCACTGAAGAAAATGACATGGGGAACATTAAAGAAGGACCAAGATAGATCAAGAATATAAGCATATTACCATGCCAAGATTTCAGGAAGATTAGAGGACACGAGTATAGATCAAAGGCGAGTGCTGATTGAGACATCTATCCAGTAAAACCCTCACACATCTTGATTTACAATACCTGCATGGGCTACCACATAAACCGTGTCATGGCCCAGAACCACAATACTAGAGAGCGGGGGACAGACACAGCCAGCTACGTACATTGAAGTATAATCTACCTCGATATATGGTCACGACTATCTAGATGCATGAGGGTTTATCTACAAGCCAACAGTCACTTATGGTCATGAACAAGCCTAGTGTCTCAATCTCAACAAGCAAGTAATTGTTACAAGATGTAAGATCATCAGACATACAAAGTAAGGCGTCCCAAACATTATATATTCAGATGATCATGAAGCTAGTCATACAAATTGCGAAGACTAGCAAGAGTTTAAGTCATACATGATCAACCCTAGGATTTGTCAATCATGTAACAGCCCATAGGAAGACAGAAATTTAAGTTTCAATACGAGTTAACACTTGCTCGACGGCTAAACGCCTCAAAAGGATAATTTACAATAAAGTGGGAGAGCAAAATAAGAAACCCACTCGTTGCCAGGATTACGTCTGGTGTTCACCATCTGGCTGGAAGACAGGGAGATCCTCGGGAGCTACTCCAAAATTTGGCCATACAAAACCAGCTGGATCAGACCCCAGAAAGAGCAAGTGCTAAAAGGGAGGCTTCACTTAAGAACTAAAAACCAGCATATTAGCACATGATACATAGAGGATAACGAAAAACAGGAGTTAGAGAAAACAGAGTGATAAACGATAAGATAACTAAATAACTATTCCAGTAACCAAGTTACAACCCGTAAACCAAACAAGGATCAGGGCTGTAACCCTTCACTTGAACAGAACTTAGTCTCTAACCAATTATCGAATAAGTAAATCATAATAGTAACGGGCTGAATTAACCATGTACTGGCCTTGTCTAGGTAAGACTATACTAGACTCCATTCATTAATCACGGCCAAGCAATGAGTACGGCTTGATACTTTAACTAACTAGCGTTATCACAAGCCTAGTTACTAACAAGATGCATTGAGATGTTCCAACAGCCAAAAACCCTGCAGACTTAATTCAGGTTATCCAGTAGCAAGTTGAGAGAGTTGGATTAGGTGACTTAGGGGTACAAAACACGATAGTGTGCTGGAAATGTGCCTTACTCGACGGCAGGCTACAAGTCCAATTAAAGCGTCCAAATAACGGAACTGGCTGTAGCCGGAAAATCTCTTCATGGACTACTTGATCAATCTAGTCATTATCCTAGTCAGATTCAGTATGAATCCCTGACCATGGTAACCAGGAATCCATGTCCTAGACATGATGTAAGACGAGACATGTAGCTTATACAAGCACAAACACCCATGGTGTCAAGACAAGAGTTACATAGCAAGTCAAGATAGTCGTCGCAACAACATATCAAGATTATCATGTTAGGGTACTTATCAAGTCAAGAGTGCGTCACAACGGACCACCATCAACAATTATCATGTCAAGTTACTTGTCAAGAGTGCACCACGACGGATCACTATCAAGAATTATCATGTTACTTGTTACTTGTTACTTGTTACTTGTTAAGAGTGTGCCTTAACAGGCCACTATCGTGTTCTATCCTTACATTTTTATGAATGAGAGAAACTCGCATAAAATAGCTAGTAACATATTCTTAAAGCCAAGGAAAAGATTTACAACTTTCATGTTTTGAGTTTTTCAAGACTTTAGCTAAAAAACTGCCCACGGTGCACGTTGCGCGCAAGCACGGCGCACGTTGCATGGCAGAAAATTGTGTGGCCGCGCAAATTGTGTGTTACGTGCAGGCAAGATCGCCCACGGTGCATGTTGTGTGCAAGCACAGCGCACGGGCGTGCGGCAGAAAATTGTGCGGGCAAAATCGCCCACGGCGCACGTTGCACGCGGCAGAAAATCACCCGGTCGCGCGGCCGCGTAAGTTGCACGTTGCGTGCGAAAAAATTGCCCACGGCGCACGTTGCGCTCAAGCACGGCGCACGGGCATGTGGCAGAAAATCGCGCGGCCACGCAAGTTGCACATTGCCCTCGTGCAAAATCGCCCACGGCGCACGTTGCGCACAAGCACGCGCGCGGGCGCGCGGCCGCGCAAGTTGCACGTTGCACACGGGAAAAATCGCCTATGGCGCACGTTGCGTGCAATTACGGCGCGTGCTCGCACGGCACTGTTCATCGTCCCGACAGCACCAAAAGGTGTGGAAAACCCATGAACACAAAAATGGCGTAATTTGTTCATACGAAGTCAAAATCAAGCGGTTCAAAAGCCAAAATTGGGTAGAATTGAATTTCCTACAACATGGAACCATTAGATCTAAAAAATAACCAAGTTTCAGAGATCAAAACCAAGAAAAATCGAAAAAGTTATAAACTTAGATCTACAAGAATCCATCCATCAAACCCAAAAATGTCAAGTTCTAAAGAGGCTTAGAATCAAGTAAGGAATAGAATGGAACAATAAAACTTGAGATCCATCACGAAGCAAGTTGCACTTGCCTAGGGCTTGGTAGGTGGGAGAAGTAAATGGAGAAGATGAAGAAGTAAATGTAAATAATGGGGGAGAGAGAAGGAGTTGGTTTTTATACAAAATCTCTCCATCTCAAACCAAAATAAACCAAGCCAAGCCAAGTCAAATTGAACCGAACCAAATTAAAATAAACTAAGTCAAGATTAAATCAAGACTAGGCTAAGTAAGACAAGTCTAATTACGATCCACATGACAAATGTCAGAAATTCGTATACGTATACTAAAAATACGTACAACGGAAAACGGGAGGGACACTCCTTCAGCTCCTGAGAACCACCACCACCATTACCTTTCCACTGCCTCCTGCTCAAGAGGGCCCAAGTCGCTCCACCAGCCCTCCTTCATTATCGCGACGATCAATTCCTTTCTCTCCAAGTATCCGACCAGCATCGCCAATGCCGATGACAACACGGTAAGGGATTGCACCGCGGGTCCCATCAAGACCTCACCGACGAACCCGAGGCCCCTCAAGTAGATGAGCGGCCAAATATGCTAGATTTCCAAAGCACGACCTTCATCACGGCGTCAGATTCCTCAATTTTTTGGTAAATTTTTTTGAAAGACTTAGAATTTGAAGAAGAAATTCCAAGAAGCATTTTTCAAATTTATTAGTAAATTTTCTTAGATCTATAATCTATCTCTCTGGATCTTGAATTTTTCTATCACATATACTTCTTCGATGTTGTAGATTTTGATTTTTGACCTAGATTTTGTGTAGACTTGTAGGTCTTGGTACATGATCTGATTTTTTTGGTCAATTTTGTAGAGATGGTATCGACAAATGTTCAGCCGCTGTTCAGTAGCTCGTAAGACCACCATCCCCCATCCTCTACATACTATTTTTATTTATTTATTTAATTCTTTGGACGATTAGATTTCATATGCTGGGTCTCCATAGATATCTAGTTAGTTTATAATTTAGATTTTTGGTAGCAGGCCTATATGATTTTATTAATTTATTTTTGTTTGGTAAAGCTACTTATTCCTCTATTCTCTCTTTCTAATCAATTGATTTCAGAAGGAAGTGATGTTCTCCTTGTTGCACCATTTTGATTACGATAAACACACTTGTTTTTTCATGATGATAAACACATTTGTTTTTTCCTGATGAATCTGTTCTAATACATGACTCTGGGTGAACACTTTGTGCATTTGTTTCCTGACAAATGGGACCATGGATTAGGCCTTCATCTCGCTTGCATTTGCTTCCTGACAAATAGGACCACGGATGAGGCCTTCATCTCGCTTGCATTTGCTTCCTAACAAATGACAAATCTTCAACTCAGTGCTCAGTATGGCTCTATGGTTTCAAGTTGGAGCTCGAGCGAACATGAGGAAGAGGAAGTGTCGAAGAGCTTGAGACATTAAGAAATCGGGCATGGAAGGAAGAGATTTGTTGAATCCAGAGCTTGCCTATGGGAAGAAGAGGAAAGAACCAAGAGCTATAAAAGGTAGATAGGTGAAGTTAGAATAAAAAATAATTAAGATTGAGTAGTAGGAATGAATGGACATCTTTCAATATTCGGACACAGACCGGTTTTGATTTCTAGAGTGTCCCTTCTTTGTAGAGCTAGGATTAGTGAAGAATGGTATCATTTTCCACTTTTCTGTCCTCGAATTTATTGATACGCAGTACTTTGTCTTTTGATGCATAGAATCCATTGAAAAGAAAAGATAGTGATATACATAACCAAGATATTTATTGATACCCAATACACAAGCTTCACAATACATACATCAATTTATTGATAAACAATACACAAGCGTAGGTTAGTGTGGTGACTGAAGGTTTCTCTGTTCGGTACCAGTTTTGTACACAGGATACATGAAGTTTCATATTTGTATCAGGTGTGTAGAATAGGTATTGTATCAAGGGTGTCATAGGGAATGGGTACATGCTATAGTGTGTGTGTAATTTCTTTGTTCAGACAGAGTATCCTGAGCATGCTATAGTGTGTGTGTAATTCCTTTTATAGAGTGTGACAGTGTAGTGTGTAAGTAAATTGTGTGCATCAATTGGGGTGCAGGGAAGGTAGCAGTGTGCTTTAACAACAGGTTAGTTTGTGTGATACAACATATATTTTTAAGAAGAGTATCAGTGTAGTGTGTTATTACATCATACTTGCTTTGGAGCAATGGCCTAAAAAGCGTTTCTTTAAGTTAGTGTAGCCAACTGAATGACCAGTTTATTAAACTGTTATCATAGTGTTCTCTTATCTATTACCCCTCTATATGTAAGGTTAACTGTGAAATTACGTAAGATAATAGCTGCAACCAGTTTTTTATTTTTTATTTTTTGCGTATCACATCTTTGCCCATACATTCTTCTCTCAGAACTTCAGTTCATCTATATCCTTGTCAAGCTAAAAGGTCAAAATTCTAAAATAAGGAGACAATGATATAAATCAAACTTGTAGGGCTGGGCCACTGTTATCTATTCTATGATTGCTTCTGTATCTTGAAGAAGAACATATATGAATATATGCACTATGTATAAAGAGTTTCATGTCCATAAACCACTTATGTTAACTATGTTATGTGTTTTAGTTTTTTATTTATTTGATATGTCTGGCCATTGTTATTTTTTATATCTTTAAAGTTTAGGTGAAAAGAGTTGAGCTTAAGCTCACAAGTTCAAGCTCAACTTGTTTATTTGGAAAATCTGCAACCCAAGCTTATGTTGACATTGTTTAAATTATTTTTTGACATGGTAAGATTTATTTGGAAAATCTACAACAACATCAATAACAAAGCCTTTACGTCCAGGGGAATGTTGGAATACAAATAAAAATAACCCTTATACAACTCTAGAGCTTTGGTGCTTTGGCAGGAGCTTTAACAGTATATATTTAAGTTATGTCTATAGCTTTTTTTAGACATTTCAACATTTTTTTGTTTGTTTTCAAGTATATATTTGTTCCAATTGCATTCTGCTCCAATGTTGAGACATAATTAAAACTTTTCTTTGCATCATGTTCTTGCAGAAACAAATGACTAAATTCGTAGGTTAGCTTTTTGGATGAAGTTGATTTTAATTTTTCTCCGGATGTTTGGATCAGTTGGAGGTTAATTTCCACATTTTGTGCTAGATAGTAATTGAAGGACATATAATTATATACTATTAAAATTACTTCGAAACTTTCAACTATTATAACATAAACAATCCTTACAGAAGAATGAACAAGCTGGACAGACAATTACATACTTGCAAGGACTAATGAAATTGAACAAAGTCTTACTTTACAAGAACGAGTAAAGTCGAACAATTTACATCAAAGTTGAAAATTCATCATCAAACATATGCTTGGGAGGGTACTACTGGCACTTCTCAAAGAACATGAACGGCTTGATTAGTCTGAAGGTGGTAGACACAAAGATAAGTACCCAGCCACCTACAGATATGCCGAGAGCGACATTAATACTAACAAGAATGTGAATTAGAAAATAAAAATATATTTGTAATCAATACAACAGAAAATTAAATAGTATTTCACTTTCAATTAGCTTGTTGTGTAGAAACTAGTACTATTGATATGGTAGCCCATTCACCTTTGATGCCCGTAACTTGAATTCTTACATTCCCATCCTTAAGATATTGAATCTCTCTTTTGCCTTGAAAATGGCTTCACAACTTGTAAAAGATATTTGGAAAGAAAGAAAAGAAAATTTGCTTATTCTAGTGTTTGTGCAATAGTATGCGTCTGAAATGTATAAGCTCATAGAGACATCCATTTCAAAGTCCTTGCAAAATTCCTTTTTTTTATTTCATGATCTCTAGTTCTCTTTTGAAACATTTCTTTTTAGTTCCTACCATGAAAGTAGTTTTCTTGGGTGACAAGGTTGGCTTTCTGATATAGCTCAATTTAGATGACGTTTGTATAAATAGATTTCTAGAGCTAACTTGTCTTTTCTGTTGTGTTTAGTGATAGCGCAATTTCTTCTCTTGCATTCGACCTGGCCTTGCCATGGCTGTAACCTCTTCCTTTGGTGGTGAATTCAAGGTAAAGGATAACTTTAGTACTTCCTCATGTCATCTTTTTTTTTTTGATGTTAATGTACATGTGTACATTCTCTATTTGTTTTACATTTTGTAGGTTTGGGTCCATTACGGCTCCATTCGACCCAAAGATCGGAAAGGTCAAGCGCATGAGAAATATGGATGGAGATGCCAGTCTGTTGGTTTATACAAGTATGTATTTCTCTACTCTTTAGCTAGTTTAGTAGGACTCTACCTTCTATTTAATCATTAGATACCATGAAGATTTATTGACATGTCAGGTACATTTTCATAACATGAGAGAAGCGGTAATCTCATTGTAAGAACAACCCCATGCAATTTACATACGAAACTGTGATGGTTGATTTATTTTTTGGCTTTTAATCATATTGATGCAAGCGGAAGGGTCCAAGGGGGAATAAGAGACCACGAATAATTCCAACTATTATAGTATAAATATCTAACAAATAGCTGAGGAACCTGTGGCTAAAAAATTGCTGAGAAACTATATATGTTTATGTATATGCTTCATTTTGTAAATGAACATGGCCTTGTTTAGCCCCACGAAAAAAAATTGGTGATTACACCCTGTTCCTAGAGGATATGGCTATTATTGGAGGATATGGGTGGCTGTTCCTAGAGGATATGGGTTCTAGTCAAGGAAGAATCTTTTTGTATATTTGGGGGCATATCATGTATCCCCAGATCCATCATTTTATGAAACTAGTCCATTGAACAAATCTCCAATATTTGTAGCTTCGAAACAATTCGTGGATATGACAATATAATTTTCAGCTACTAAATGTGGACATAACATACTAAGGCATGTATAAAGCATAGGTTGTGGACATCTATTATTTTCTTTCTGAAGTAGCAGCACATTCAAACACAAGGTTGAGTATAAAATAGGTAGGGAAAAAGTTCAGATAAGCAGCTATTGGGTACTAATCTTGCAACAAGTATATGAATAGCTGATTTTTCTTCTAACTTGTTCACCCTGCAACGGATTCTTCTGATTATGAACCAGAGTTATATCATATAACACCTTCATATGCTGATAAGCAGACACACCAATATTAGGAAAACTTGTATCCATATTTCAACATTGCTATATGGTACACTCCATATGAGCTATACAAATTTAACAATATAGGCTGTAGCAGGCCCCATGATGATATAATATACCTAATTTTCTATGTTGCAGCCATGCTGTATAGCCTTCCATGACATCTTAGTTTTTTACTTATTAGAGTAATCCTTGTAGGGAATGTTTATAAGCCACAATATTTCACTATGCCTGGACTAGTATTTTTGCTCAGAAGAAAATGTGCCAACATATTCTCTGCAAATTAATTTTTCATGAACAACTTGAACTAGAATTTGATTATTGTATTGACTTGTAGGCCTCGTGGTTATTTTATTTTGTTCTCAATTATTAATTTATACAAACATGGACACATAAATGATTAAATATATATTCTCTTCTTCTCTCAGGAATTACATGGAAAATGAAGGTGCTGTGAATATGGGAGGGATGTGCTTCGGCCGGATTTGCTACATATTTTGGTTTTATTTGTATAATTTTCAGTTTTGGATGTTTAAGATGTATGGAAACTACATACTTTGGTTAGATATGTTTGTGGTTGGACAAGTGTTAGATGTTTGTGGTTGGACGTGTTGGATGTATTGGAAGTTTGTGGTGTATGAACAATATACAGTTTATTAATATAAAATTGGGTTTTGTAGTTATTTGATGTATGTATATCTTCTAGATTATTGATATTATGTGTGTGTTCGATTTATAATATATAAATATAAATGGAATTTTTGCTATACAAAATTTAGTTTCTCTTGACGGTTATAAAACGTCAATAATTAACTCAATCTTGCTGCAAGAGGGCTTTTCTTAACGGCTAATAGCCGTCATCTGGGCCGGAGTCAAGAAATTCTTTTACCTACATTGACAGTTTCAAAAAACTGCTATCTTGATGGCTAAAAACAGTCAAGAAAACTACTTAATATGACGGCAAAAAATCGTCAAGAAAAGTCCTGTCATGGACCATCAAGAAAAGGGAGGTCCTTTCTTGACTCCGGCCTACTTGACGGATCCGCAACTATCAAGATACCCTTTTCTTGACGGGGGAAAAGCCGTCAAGAAAAGCCTTTTTCTTGTAGCATTGGTTATAACCTTGAGATACATGACATGCTTTGTTGTGTGTAACTGAATCATTCTCATTTATATATTACAAAAAATCCATTTAGTGCCAATGATCAGATAATCATTAGGTCTGGAAACGAATTCCCAAACTTGATTACGTTTAAATTGGTTGAGTTCCTCTTGCACAGTAGAAATCCAAAATTCATCAGGAAAAACTTCGCCTATGTTCTTAGGTTCTATATGGGAAATGAAAAAAACATTTGCAATGATATCTTTATAAAGAACGTGTACTTATACCTTTTGATAAATCACCTATTACCATGTCTTCTGGATAATCTGTAAAGAATCTCAATCTCTTGGGTAGACCTTTCAGATGACTTGTTTCATTTGTATCTTCAAGAGTCTTATTTGTTGTTGGTCTGGCATCTTCATCGTCATAGTCATTTGGTGCTTGATTGTTGAGTTCATCAAATATGACATTGATTGACTCTTCAACAGTTACTGATTGCTTGTTGAACACTCGATATCCCTTGCTTTTGGT
>JANAVB010009102.1:10000-57857 GCA_029216955.1 Iris pallida | reverse complement strand
GTGATTCGTGTTCACTTGAGTTACAGGCTTGACAACCTGTTTACCCAGTTTAATCTTTAACTTTTTAGAGACATCACAGGCTTCATTGTACTTGGCTGTGAGTGCATCTATCCTCTGAGCAACAATATTATACTTCTTCTTCTCTAATTCATAGAGATCCTTAAATTTTACATTATCTTGATTTGCGTTCTTAAGCTCCTCAAGAGTGTCATGTAATCTCAATTTTAAAGAAGAAATCTCATCCGTATTACTAGAAAGAAGTTTTCTCTATAATATCTTCATAGAGAACTCAAATTGAATTGCTTTCAGCTCTTTCTTATCACACTTATACATATCCATCATCTTCTTTTGATCTTCTAGTAGATCACTAAAGGCATCGGATAATTCATCAAAGTAAATTCTTCAAATAAGGATTTTTAGTTACTTTAGCATCTGTAGCCATGAAGTATAGATTGGCTATTTTTCGAGGTCTTTCTTCTTCTTCCCTTCTTCAGAATTACTCGCCTCACTTTTACACCAGATATTGGTATTGGCGTAGTTCTTTGTTGAAGTCCTTCTCTTGCTTGATTGATCGTATCTGCTTTCCTTTCTTATGACATGATAGTTTTTTGATGTGACATGTCTTCTTACAGCTGTAGCAAATTGGTCCTTCGTCATCTCTGAAATCTTTTTTCTTCTTGTTAGACTTCTCATCACGACCCGTACCCGATTTAGGGGCACGAGGACGTGGGTACGTCCAGCCTACGTCGCAGTATCGGTAGTAGAATGCTGTATAGGTTGTCTATAACATCTAATATCCAACAATATAGAATATAAACCTGTCATCTCCGTACGGAGGAATAATTTAACGTATGAATTATATAACTCAATCACAATTTGTAGAGGAAGATAAGCACCATAATTGGATAGAGGATAATGAAGATAAAGTCTAAAATAATAGCAAGAGTCATAACACAAATAGTCTAGAAGTTTAAGACAATAGCACATATCTTAAAATAATATAACAGACCAAGTGTATCAATCTGGAGTCAAATCCAGCAAAACCTAGCTAATACTAAGTCACTACTGGAGGTGCATCCTCTATGAGCACCAGCTCCATGGGCAAGTCCTGATCAGTATTCTCATCCTAGACCCATAGTAGGTCGTACAATAGGCCTCTAAGTCCTCTGAAGAATAATATCCAGTCAGGATTGGAGCAAAGTACAGACACTAATAGCAGTTTTATTAAATTGACAAGTGCTATATCCAGTCAGGATTGGAGCGAAATACAGACACTAATAGCAGTTTTATTAAATTGACAAGTGCTACAATAAACAGGTTATAATAAAATACATGATAGAAAAACTGAACAGTGAGAAGTACAAGATAAAATGGTAATCATGTCATGGTATGTGAACATGTAGTAAAACTGGAATATGATGTATCACAGGTAATCTGAGTTTAATTTGTAATATAAACGGTCCCTTGAGATATTAGAGTGTTATGTGATCGGCTTGGGCCAAGATCAGGCTATTCCAGTTGTTCGGCTACGCACAAGTAAAAGTATAGATAAATCTGGAAATCAGGCCGACCATACATGGAAAGCTATGCACAAGTACAAGTAAGGTCAGGATACTCCTTTCGCGTGGCAAGGGTGAGCTATACGCAAGCAAGTAAACCAGTAGGGGTATGATCATATAAGCTCTAATAACTCTCCAATCCCCTGAATAGTATAATAGATCTAGCCATGTCACATTATGACACGGCATTCAAGAAGCAGGGGGCCAGCCCACTCCCAAATTGGTGTCTATACAAGTACAAGAACAATAACAAGCAAGTAACAGTATACCAGGTTAAACCAGGAATAACATCTCATGACGGGATCCAGCGTATACTATTCTGTGTATCCTTGTGTCAGGAATCAAGTAAAACACTAAACTGGATATATAGAAAGTATCTAAGTAATAAAAACTATCAGAGAATGTACTCGCTTGCGGTCCTTAGCATTAAATATGAGTCGAGGCTCAAAATGGAGTCACAAAGACCTAGATGAGATAACACTGTTAATTGGTGTTCTGATATGTTAAACATCGATATCTAGTGTATGATATGCAATCTAAGTCAATTCTAGGTCAAATTAGGCTTCTAAGGTCAAACTAGGCCAATTTGACTTAAATGTTGACTTTAGAGTTAAACTGGTCAAATCAAGTCAATCTAGGTTAAGTTAACATATTCTAACATATTACCTAGGGCTGTCGCTCGTGTGATCTCGGGACGCTGTACCCAGCCTAGGGGCCGCGGCCGCCGCCGTGGGGCTGCGCCGGAGCTCGGCTGACTCCCTCTCCCTTCCCTATGGCTATCCAACCCGACGTCCTCGTGTTTCTGGGGCTCCCGTCGGATCCGGCGCCTCCCTCCGCATTTTCTCCTCAGCTTCTGGTCCTCGACCCCTCATGCCGCTCGTGTGATCTCGGGATGCTGTGCCCCGTCTAGGGATGCCGCGGCCGCCGCCGTGGGCCTATGCCGGAGCTCGGCCGACTCCCTCTCCCTCCCCTATGGCTACCCCATCCGACCTTCCCGTGTTTCTAGGGCTCCCGTCCGATCCAGCGCCTCCCCCCGTATTTTCTCCTCAGCTTCTGGTCCTCGACCCCTCATCATTCTTCTGCCGCCCGCTCCCATTCCTGCCATCTCCACCCTCCCCCTCCTCTCATCCGCTGCCTCCCTCATCCTCACCTTCTCCATCCTCCCACCCCCTTTTCCTCCTCTCTTTCGGTGTCTCCTCCCCGGCACCACCTCCCCGGAACCACCTTCACGCTGCCGCCGTCCGGGAGCCGCCCCCTTCCCTCCTTCCTCGGGTCCCCCACCGCCCTCCCGCATATTTTTTCTTCCATTTTTTGAATCCTCCAAGGAGCCACGTGCTCGCCACGGCTCCCGCGCCCTTGATGGGGATTGTGCGCTCTGGCACGGGCAGGTACGGTGGGCCTCCTGGCCACGTGCCTTTGTCTGCTTTTGGTGCATCTCTTGATGCGGCCATTCCCTTGGGGCCCCGCTGGGCGCAACTGGTTTGGAGTTGGACGCGGGTGCCGCGGGTCCTACCGGCGCACCCTGTGGTTCGGGTTGGGGTACAGCTTGGGGTGTCCCTGCGGATCCATTTGGGGCACATGTGGTGCCTTCCAGCTGTTTGCGCGCTTCGTCTGGAGCTTCGGGCCCCGCACGTTCCTTGGAGATGTGTTTTCTGGCATGGTCTATTGCTGCGGGCACCCTAGGTTTATGCCCACGTCTGCCTGGGGCGCGTCTCATGGTGCGGCAGCTCCATTGGTGCCCCCTTTGGGCGCTGATGGCTTGGACTTGGACGCGCTTGTCGTAGGCTCCACCGGCGCATCCTGCGGTTCTGGTTGGGGCGGCACTGGTGGTGGTCCATCTCGGGCGCCTCCTGTTGTGGCACCTTCCGACAGTTTTGGTACATCGTTTGGTGACCCTGCGGGCCGGTTGGTGGCACAGCCTTTTGGGGCACTACCCGCCAGTTTCGGTACCCCCTATAGCGTGTCTTCTTTTAGTGCTGGAGGCGCGGGCCCCTGTGGCGCACCCTATGGGTCGGTTGGTGGCACACCCGGTAGGGTCGACGCCCTCGTTGGTGGGTCCTCTGGCGCTATCCCGTCGCTCGGCGCTCCTAGCTCCTGTGCTCTTCCCTCAGAAAGGGCTAATCCCCGATCCTAGCTCCTGCGCTCATCTCCTGGTCGGGTTATCCCTGATGATCTGATCGCCCTCTTCCCTTCCATGGAGCTGGGCCCCTTGCCGGCAGTAGATTTGATCCCGGCTTTGCCCTCTTCCACTTCTCCCCGGTCCGTTCCGTCGCCGTCGACGGCCCGATTCCCTCCTTTGCTGAGAAGCTCCGTCTGGACTTATTGGCCAAGAAGGGGTTTCAGCTCTCCGACGTTCCTCTCTCTGATGTTGCTTATTCTCCGGATTCAGTCGTGACTAAGGTCCCCTTCTCTGATCTGGAACTGACCGCGCTTCTCACATCTTCTCCCCATACCTTTGTCCTTAAATTCTCCTTCGGATGCCCTAAGTTCAGCAGAGTGCAGGAGGTTATTTCCAGTTGGAGGCTATCCACAGAATACATGGTTGCCCCTAGACCCCAGGCATCTTCTGCTTCACCTCTCCTCCGAGCTTGACCACCGGACCGTGAGGGCCAACGGAACCAGCAGGGTGGACACTCACCAGATGAAGATCATCAGGTGGTCCCCAGACTTTAACACCAAAGTAGACTCAGCCACGGTAGCGGCTTGGGTGACCGTACCCAACCTTCCCCTGGTTTGCGTCCCCGCGGCTCTCAGGCGCATTGCCAACTCTTTCGGGACGTTCGTGGCCTCCGCACCCGAGACCAGCAACCTATCTAAGGTTGACTACGCCAGGATCTGTGTTGAGCTCGATCATATCAACGAGCCTCCCAATTACATCCTTATTGAGCTAGGCAGCAAGACGCATACCCAGCAATTAGTTTACGATAATCATATCATTTTCTACAATCACTGCCACCTGAGAGGGCACCTCACAAAACATTGTTTCCGCCTACACCCAGAGCTCAAGAGGCAGTCTGCCAGCAAAGACACAACGGTCAACGAGAGCAGGAAGCTTAAGCCTCAAACGCTCTCACCCCTACTTCCTCTACCAAACTCCCACATAAGGTTCAAATCCAACGGATGTGAGCTAAGCACATCACCAGGAGGAGCGATGGTCACCTACAAGCCCCCAACACCTATTCTATCGAATCGGTTCAACGCTTTACTCACAGAAGAGGCAGAAGCCACTCAGGAGATTGCACTCCTCGAAGGATCGTCCGCGGCCCCGAGCCGGAGTCAGAGATGGTAAGCTCTGGAGAACCATTCCCGAAGGACATGGAGGAGAATCCTCCAGACCCGAATCCCGGATCAACACAGCCCTTAGATGCCCACATTTCCAGTAATAAAATCCCCGGTGATGAAGCCTGTGCGACTACCGGTGCTGAAGCCCTTGCTATCTTGGGACTAGAGAAAGTCCTTCGGGGACAACAGGTTATCGCTGTTGGATATCTTCTAACCACAGAAGATCCAACCGGCTACAATGAAGACACCCTCCGTATCCCTACGGAGGAGCCCACCCTGGACTCAACTGGAGAATTGCTTAACCATGCCACAGATCTACCCCCACCCTTACTGAGGAGCCTGCACTCGATATTACTAGCTTAATGTTTGCCGAGATTACTTTCTCCAGAAAAAAGACTGAACAGAATAGAGCATCCGAGTCATCAGCCATGCGCCCCAGGTCCGCAGCCAAGCGGACCAAACATCACCCCCAAGCATCATTTAATGTTAAACATCCTCTCCGGAATGTTCGAGGTCTGGAAAACAAACCCACCATGAGGCGTCTTGTCAGTCTCAACAAAATTCACAAGATTGACATCCTGATCATCCTTGAACCTAAAATTCCTCCCAAGAAAATCAAAACCATTCAGTTGCAGTTAGGCTTTACTACAGCCATCGCTGGCAGACATAACATCTGGTTCCTCTATTCGAAGAACGTCAATATCAGAGTCATCTAGGATTCGAAGCAGGCTCTTTCTTGTTGGAAGGAACACCCTTTGATCCCTAAGCGAGTCATCCTGTCAGTGGTCTACGGCAGTTGTGATATCGCCGAACGTAAATTTCTCTGAAACGAACTCATCGACATCCACCACAACCACATTAACCTCCCCTGGCTCTGTATTGGGGACTTTAATGCTATTACATGCAGGAAAGAGAAGACTGGCGGCCGCCCTCTCCCTCTCACGGCCATGCAAGATTTTAACAACTTTATTTTTAACGCCCACCTCTCCCCTCTCCAGTTCAACGACAATGCTTTCACCTGGTACAACATGCAGGAAGGCGACCGACGACAATACTCTCGTCTTGATAGGGCACTCACTAATGCATTATAGAAGGGATCGGGGATCACCTCCAAACTATCTCACCTCAATTCCATCGAATCAGACCACGCCTCCCTTCTAGTCGAAGTCAAAAGCGAATCTATCCAGATTAGAAAAACCTTTCGCTTTCATGACTTCTGGAGCGAACACCCTTAATTTAAGCACACTGTTGAGAAAGCTTGGGCCCACGAGGACTCTCCCAACCCGCTTATCAGACTGGCCAACAAGCTCAAGGCCACGAGGCATGCCCTTTCGATATGGAGTAAGCAGGCATATGGGGACATTTTTTAGGCCGTTTGCATCGCAGAGGATGATGTCACCCATGCCGAAACTCTATTCGCGATTGAGCGTTCACCTACGGCCAGGGCGGCTCTTAATCTAACCAAAGCTATTCTCAAATTTTGGCTTTAATTTTTGGAAACAAAAAGCGAGGCTGAGATAGAACAGTAACGGGGACAAAAACTCGAGCTATTTCCATGCCTGCTTCAACGATCGCAGACAAAAACTTACCTTGCATCAAATAGCCGACGAATCAGGGAACATCATCAACGACCAACGGGGGATTCAAGTGGCTGCCACTAAGTTCTACTCCCAGTTGTTTACCAAAAAAACGATATACAGAGACAACTCCATCCTGGCTTAGATACCTCACCTTATCAACGACGACGACGACAACCGGCTGGAAATCCTACCTTCCGAGAGCAAGGTGAAAGATGCGGTGTGGGAACTTGATGAACATAGTGCGCCAGGACCCGACGATTTTTTGGGTGTATTTTTCCGTACCTGCTGGGAGATCATTAAGTATGACATCCATGAAGCAGTCACGGTATTCTTTCAAGGAGCAACTTACCCCAGAGCTATATCGAGCGCCAACCTGATCCTTATCCCCAAAAAAGATAATCTAGAGACATTTTAAGATTTTTGCCCTATCAGTCTTTGTACTTTCACTAACAAGATCATTTCCAAAATCATCGCCTCCCGTATGTCTGAAATTCTCCCCAAGATAATCTCTGAGGAGCAGAGTAGATTTGCAAGGGTAGAAACATCCAAGACAATATCATGCTGGCTCAGGAGCTCATCACCTGCATGAAGTTCCCAGCGGGGGCCAACATAGCCATCAAACTGGACATGGAAAAGCGTATGATAGGCCGGATTGGCAATTCATGATCTGGGTGCTCAGGGCCTTCGGATTCTCCGAAACATGGACCAACATTATCTGGAGATCGAACAGCAACTCCTGGTTCTCAACGGACAAGCTGACAGTTTTTTTAAATCCAATCGTGGGGTCATGCAGGGCGACCCGTTATCGTCCACCATCTTCATCATCGCGACAGACGCCTTGAGTAGACAGCTGAATTATATGACTAGAGCCCCGAACTTTAAGTACTTCTACACTGTCAGCGGTTGGCCGATTATTACTCATCTGGCCTACGCTGACGACATCCTTATTTTCTCCTCGGAAGACGTTGGGTCGGTGGAGGTGGTCCACAATACGCTCAACAAATACAATAGGTGCTCTGGCCAGAAGGTCAACCCAGCCAAGAGTGTGATCTACGCCCATCACAACATTAAGAGAGATCAAGCGGCCAGCCTGTCCAGCATTACCTTTTTCGCCGTCGATCGCCCCCCCGTTCCACAACCTTGGTTGTCCGCTTGTGTACGGCATATCTAGCACTGGCATTTTTGAGGGGCTGATTAATAGAATCAGGAATAAAATTGAGGGATGGCACAATGCTACTTTATCCTCGGGCGGTAAGATGATCCTTATAAAACATGTGCTCACCTCCGTCCCCATTTATACCCTGGCTACGTGTTCCCCCCCAAGAAAGTTCTCTATTCGCTTGAGAGCATCATCTCCAATTTCTTTTGGGGTCACAGTGATGGCCACGACAGATATCACTGGGCCAGTTGGGATTCCATGGCTAGGCCCACAGCCGAGGGGGGTCTAGGTTTCACCAAACTCTTCCACATTGTGGACGCCTTCTCTATGAAGCTGTGGTGGAAGCTTCGTTCTAGTCAGAACTTATGGACTAAATTCATGAAGTCCAGGTACTTCAAACATACTCACCCATAGCTGGCTATCGCCAACAGCAGATCTTCCGCAGCTTGGCGACGTATTCTCACGGGGCGATCCATAGCTGAACCGATAATAAGGCTCCAACTGGGTAACGGCGAATCTCCGACCTTCTTGGAACGTTGGGCGGGAGACACCTTGCTTTCCAGCCTTCCGGCGGCTCCGGGACATATCAAGATCAAGGATTTGTGGGACCAATAAGGGAATGACTGGAATTAGAACCGGATCCGGGATTGGGTTGGGAAAGAGGCGATATAGTGCATTTGCAACAACGATCTTAGGCTTGGTACTGAGCCTTATGAGTTGAGGTGGTCAGCCGAAGCTTCGGGATCCTTCTCGGTCAGCTCGACGAGAAGGGTGGTTCGGGGTATTGGGGTGCCATCCCCCACCATCGCGGCCTTTTGACAGACCTGCATCCCCAATAAATGGTCCTTCCTTATTTCGAGAGCATTTCGTAAGAAGCTGCCCACTGATGACAATCTCAACACCATTGGGTTCAGCCTTGCGTCTGCGTGTAATTGCTGCTCGGAGCGTCAGACCAAAACCATCGACCATATTCTGCCAAGTGGAATTACCAGTCAAGGTCTGGAGGGACCTCACTCAGCGTTGCGGGCAGCATCAGGGTGGGGGGCACTTCAACGATCTCTTAGCAGGTTGGGCCTCTACTTCCTACGGTCACCAGATCGTCGTGGCGGCCGCTACGTGGGTCCTTTGGAAGAATCGCAATAAGGAGAGATACGAAGGTCACCAGTACTCAGTTGACCAGGTTATTAGGGAGGTCCACCGTCAGTGCCGAAAGATCAGATGCTTTCGCTCGCACGGCCAGCCTCTCTTTTAGAACTCTCTTCTTTCCTAGCTCCTCGGACTTTGCATCTTTTTGTTCGATTACTTTATAGGCATAGTCATTTTGGGCCTATAATCTTTTTATCCTGTCCAGCTCTCCTTTCTTGTTGTTTTTTTTTTTTGCGCTTACTTGTAAAGGCTTCGGCATTTTGCACCTTGAATGAAAAAAAGGGGGTTTTGGTCTATATATATATATATATATATATATATATATATATATATATATATATATATATATAAAATTCTAGTTGTAGGTACTACCCTATAACCTATACATGAAATTACCTTACCCTAAGGTAATACCATATTACCTATCTTAACTTCATAGGTAAACTCTTATTTACCTAAACATGGGTTCACCTATACGAGGTAAACCCTTACCTATACCATACTTACCTATTACCAAGATATTTATTACCTACCTAGGTAAGCATATTACTTACACTTGCAATTACCTATTACTATATGTAGGTAACCTATAGCATAACTTTGATATTACCTTACCCTAGCTAGTAGGTAATCTACACTAGGTAATTACCCATCACTCATAGGGGCAAAGGTTAACCCCTATAACCTATACATTTGCAGTACCTACCGAGGTAATACCTTCACCCTAATAGGTAGGTAAAACCCCTTACCTAATTACCTTACCTATCCTAGTACATGCTCTACACTCTCACAAACCTGTCATAACCCTCTCTCTAGCCTTAAACACTAACCTGCTTCTCTGTTTCCCTCCTCTCTCAAGAACACATAGGCACTGGCCTAATGGCCAATTGGCCAAACATAGGCCTGGCCAATATGGCCTGCTGCCATGCCAAGGCACTACCTGGCCTGCAGGGCACAAACTTTCTGCTTGTAGGGCCTAGGCACTACCCTGCAGTGCCAATGGCCTGCTGTCTAAGGGCCAAGTAGCTTCCAAACACTGTGCAACCCAGGGAAAAGAAACTCCCTGTCTCACACATGGAGTGTCCTCTGCTGCTGCTAAAATGCACTGCCTGTACTGGCCGGGGCAGTGGCCAATTAGGCCTCTTCCAGTAGTCGAGCAAGGCATTGGGCTGCTGCCTGTCCCCAAGCAACGCAATGGGCTGGCCACACCCCTCTCACTCTCTAAACCTGTCATAGGATGGACATTTAGACACATCCACCTATATAAATGACACTCTCACTCTCTTGCACTTCAGTCACTTGACACACAACATTGGACACTTGTGTACCACTCTCAAATGACTGTTCACACAATACACTCACTGACATCACTCACACTCTATGTACTGGACTCCCTAACCTCTCCACTTTATACTGTCACATTTGACAGTTCCTTCTTGACACACACTCACTAACCATTCACTCACTCTCACAACAAACCACATTGGCACTTCATATGACACTCACTCACATGAACACTCATCTATTAGGAACACACCGAAACTCAAACAAAGGGGACTATCTTGACAGTCCTTCCCTCTCTAAACTGAACACTACACATATATGCAAGCACTTGA
Source organism: Iris pallida (assembly GCA_029216955.1). Lineage (NCBI taxonomy): Eukaryota > Viridiplantae > Streptophyta > Magnoliopsida > Asparagales > Iridaceae > Iris > Iris pallida. The sequence goes on along the minus strand of JANAVB010009102.1, from coordinate 47,515 downwards.
CAAATGAACTGAAAAATAGGACACACAAAATAGTGTACACATAGGCTAATTATTATGACACACACATACACTTAGAGACACACAAAACAATCCCTAAACTCATGAAAATCAAAACACTGTTCATGAGGCTCAAAAACCAGTGAACACATAGGCTATAGGCAATTATACATATATATATTTATCCTTACATACAAATATACATATATATATATATATATATATATATATATATATATATATATATATATATATATATATATATATATATATATATACTTAAGATCATACATGTCTATTCCAAATGAGCAAACTAAACTAATCATGAGTATAAAACTGGAAAACAAAGCTAAAATGGTCTATTTGTCATTTTGACAAACAATTGGTGTGCACTCCTTGTATTTCTCCAAAGACACAAAAACTCCAAATAACTCCTACCAAAATGATGGTTAAAGCCTTGCTCTTCTTCCTATGGGTACCCCTAGTCCATGTGTGTGTTCCTACTAGTGTCATGAATGAAAATAGAGTCTAAACTATGAGAAATGACAAGGGTTTTACCTATTGGGAGCGGGGCCGACCCTGGCCCAAGGCAGCCAGGGCAACCGCCCAGGGCCCCCGGATCATGAGGGGCCCAAAAAATAAAAATAAAGATAAATATGTTAATAATTTTGTATCTCAAAATAGAATTAGTATACATCATGGGCCCTTTTAGACAAAGTTATTGTGGTGTAGTAGTTTATACTTTAGACTCCTTACTAAAGGTCTTAAGTTCAATCCTTGGTGGTACTATTTTTTAAAGTTTTTTAAAATATTTTTACATTATGTATGGGGACCTTATTTTGAAAGTTCGTCCTGGGCCCCCATGAGCTCAGGACCGGCCCTGATTGGGAGATGGATTCCCAATAAAACTCTCTTGGAAAGCTCTAGTATCTAGTACGACACAATCTCTCAAGCTTTTGGACTCCTCTTCTCTTGTTCCTTGGTCTCCAAGCTCCAAGCTTTCTAGGGTGAAGATTTGGTGAATTTTGGAAGGTTTTTGGAAGATATTTGGTGGTGGGAAGTATGGAAAATGGTGGGGCTTGTAAAGAGCTCTTCTAGGGTTTGTAGAGGCTCAAAATGAAATAAAGAAGATGGAGGAAACCCTCTTTATGACCAGCCATGAAGGGTTCCCTAAAACCGATATTGAAATGCCTAAAACACCCCTCAAGTTGTCATGAACACTTAGGTTTAATAAGGGATTGTTCTAGTCTAAGTGTTGGGTTAATTTCTATTCCAAATCTTGACTCAACATGACTTAAATGTGTCTAGCTGTGTTCATCCTAGAATATAGGTCCAAGTAGTCATGTCTAGTCCAATTAGGTCCACAAGTCAAAGGTCCAATAAATAGACTAGTCTACCAATAAATGCAACCTTCACAATCAATTAATTAAACAACCATATATAATATAAATGGTATAAAATGACAAAATTAGCCCTATCTAGAATTGTGGTAGTGGCAAATCTACCCTCCTAAAAAAATTTTGTTTTCGAAATAAAAGACAAAACTAGCACATGAATACAAGCAAAAACAAAGAGAACAATACCTCAAGGCTCGAAAAGATAAGGGTATCACTCCTGCATGTCGTCCTCTCTCTTCCAAGTAGACTCACCAGGGGAGTGATGCCTCCATGCAACAAGAACCAAGGGAACCTAGTTTTGGAGCACCTTCTTCCGATGATCCAGAATCTCCACAGGCTGTTGTGGATAGTTGAGAGTAGGACCCACATCTATCTCGGAGTGATCCAATACGTGACTATGGTCTGCAACGTATCGTCTCAACTGCGACACATGGAACATGTTGTGAACTCTCTCTAGCGTAGGCGGTAAATCTAGTCGATAGGCCACTGTACCCTCTCAAGAATGGTGAAAGGTCCAATAAATCGCGAACTAAGCTTCCTGCCCCTGCCAAAGCGAATTGTCCCTGTGTCAGAGAAATCCTCAGGAATACCATATCGCCAACCTAATCACAAAATAAGACTCAACAAAAATTCCTAAAGCAAACAATCACAAGCAAGCACAAACCAAGAACTAAAACTATACATCAAAATCTAACGGTCTTCGGTGACTATCGGCCCAATGTCGCTGCCTATCCTGTGCCACCCGAAGTCTATCACTGATCAACTTGACCTTCTCAGCTGCATCCACTACCATCTCTCGACCAAGCAATACTCTCTCTCTAACATCATCCCATGATAAGGGAGTGCGGCATCTTCGTCCGTATAGAGCCTCAAACGACGACATCTCTATACTGGCCTGATACCTGTTATTGTAAGCAAACTCTACCAAGTGGAGATGGTCCTTCCAAGAACCCCCGAGATCTAACACACAAGTGCAAAGCATATTTACGAGTGTCTGAATGGTCCTCTTGGACTGCCCATCCGTTTGTGGGTGATATGCGGTACTGAACTTGAGCTGGGTACCCAAGCTAGCTTGCAAACTCCTCCAGAAGTGAAAAGTGAAGCGACTATCCCGATTCGAAACTATGCTCATAGGAACTCCGTGCAGTCTGACTATCTGCCTCACATACATCTGTGCCAACTTCTCTGTAGACAAATCCACCTTAAAAGGCAAAAAGTGGGCCGACTTACTCAATCTATCAACGATGCCCCAAATCGCGTCTTTCTTTCCTGGAGATCGTGGAAGCCCGGACACAAAATCCATAGAGATGTGCCTTCACTTCCACTCTGGAATGGGTAATGGCTGAAGCAAACATCCTGGCCTCTGCCTTTCGACTTTTACATGTTGGCACACAAAGCATATAGATATAAACTGTGCCACCTCCCGCTTCATACCATTCCACCATACGTGCTCTCTCAGGTCTCTGCACTTCGTATTGGCTCCAGGATGCATAGAGTATTGAGAATGATGTGCTTTCTAAAGAAACTCCTTCCGAAGCTCTCCACTCGGCACGTACATTCTAGTACCGTACCTCAGCGCCCATCTTCAGCGATTGAGAAATCATCCAGCAATCCTGCCAGCACCTGCTCTCTGATGCTCCTCAGGGCTATATCATCAAACTATGCTGATCTGACTCTGTGTAATGACCCGTACCCGGATATTCGGGCACGAGTATGTGGGCCATGCCTAGCCTACGTCGCAGTATCAGTAGTAGAACGCTGTCAAATACCCAATAAATATCTACAACAACTAGATGATCCATGATAACAAATGTACTCCAATCACATCACAAACAACTAAAGAAGATATGAATTAGGAGAGATATTAATAACTCTAAAATAACTAAAGTCTATAAATGAATATGCAATACCAGAAAGTATCGAAGACAAATCCGAAAACGAAGCATAAATCAAAAATAGAATAACCTAGAGCTCTCTAGAGGCCAACTCACGATCTAACGATACATGGAGATCCGTCACCATGAAGTCCAGGGTGTGGAGCATAACATTACCTAAAAATAGTTATCCAGTCAGGATTGGAATGAGCACATCACTGTAGAAGCATGGATATTGCTTTTAGTCCCATATCGAAAAGGAGAAGAAGAAAGGGCTCATTCCATTCTATATATAGAGCCCCTTGCCTCCTTTGAAAAGGGCAACAAAAAAAAAGAATCACTCAACAGAATCACTCGCTGTCATGGCGAGGATGAGTTAGGTTCTAAGTACTATGCACCTTCACGGGCTAGTATGAAGAAATCTAAGACAGCACGGGCTATGCGCCTCAAACGTGCTATGCCAACAGTAAACCAGAGATACGTGCTCAAAATCATGTGCACTACCGATGTTAAACTGTACAGAGTCAACTCGGGTGCGTTTCCAACTTGGACTCTTCCTACTATGCACCTTCGGGTGCTAAGTCGAAGAAGTCTAGGATAGTGCGGGCTCAACATGCACAGTCAACTGTCCAATCTGCTGACCGTCAGCGGGTACCGTTAACTGTTACAGGGCCCTGATGGAAACTTGTACAAAACCTTCCGTGTCCAGCCCTATATGGCAGACGGATAGGACAGGTCCCAAAAGTCTCCCTACATCGATCGAGAGCAAGTGCTTTACTAGCCTCAGATCAGGAAGCAAAAGTCTCCATACAATAATCGAGAGCAAGTGCTTTACTAGCCTCAGATCAGGGAGCGAATATGCTCAAAAGTCTTCCTACAATGATCGAGAGCAAGTGCTTTTACTAGCCTCAGATCAGGTAGCAAATATGATACCTACGCACACGGGCGCTCGAAATACCCGGGCCCACAAAACGGATGCAAATGTAGATCAATCTGCTCTTGACGTGCGAGAGGTGGTCATTCACAAACACAAGGAGAGAGAAGCAACCTTGGCGTGCGATAAGCCCTTTCCAGGACATCACTGCACCCAAGTCGCCATCAACTGCTGCTGCCATAAGACAGTGGCTCCACCCCCAAGGCAGTCTGAGTTCCAGCGACCGCAACCTGCTGCGCCTTTCCGATATCATCTCGAAAGCATGATGCCAATTGAAGACTTCATAACGGCCTACTCTCAACTAGACGCATTACTCAGATGTCTCAGTTAGGTGTATTGTCTCAGACCGACACATCACAATCTTTTGAGGGAGTCCATCGTCAAATCTTCTTCGAACAAGAAGATCCATAAATTCGCAGTACCAGCACTCGCCAAGGAGGAGGATCGGTCAAATTCATCTTCATTGAGAAGTCAAAATAGAGACAATCGAAATTCTCTCAAAATCGTTGCTGACCGCATAGGCGTTATCGGGCCAAGTTGATCCAGGCCGCAGAAGGAAGAGCCGCATGAGCCTTATACGGCTAAGTGGACTCAAGCTGCAGAAAGAATGCTTCTGAAGACCCCATGCGGCCAAGTGGCCTCGAGCCGCAGAAATAAGGATCTTGGAGACCCCATGCGGCCAAGTGGACTCGAGCCGCAGAAGCAAGGCTCCTGGAGACCTCACGCGGCTAAGTAGACTCGAGCCGCAAAGGAATGCTCCCGAAGATCCCATATGGCCAAGTGGAGCCGAGCCACAGAAGCAAGGCTCCTGGAGACCTCATACGGCTAAGTGGGCTCGAATCGCAGAAGCAAGGCTCTCGAAGATCCCATGCGGCCAAGTAAACCAAGCCGCAGAAGGAATACTCCCGAAGATCCCATGCGGCCAAGTGGAGCCGAGCCGCAGAAGAAAGGCTCCTAAGGCCACTATGCGGCCAAAACGATTCAGGTTCTACTCTGTGGTGGAGATACATGGCAAGTTGATCAAGTCCCAACCACCCAGATTTGCTCCAACAAAGAAATCTCAACAAACCACCAGCTGGAAGCCAAAGAGCGAGTCTTTATGTGCTGTTGCAGTCACATGGCCACGTAGCCATCTATACGGCTCAAAATATCCTTCATCCCGTAATCACTATAAATAGCAGGGTACCACACCCATGCAAAAAGTTGGCAATCAAAGGCTGGCAAATTTCTTCAAAAGCAAAGACTGTGTCTGATAGTCCAAGGAGTAAGGCAGAGTTGCTACACTTTCCCGAGCCTCCATCGTCACCCCCCAGAATCAAAAACTAAACAATTGAACTTAGATTGTTTCCTAGGATTTCTTTCCAGGCTTTCTTTTGTACAAGCAAGTTTGCAATCAAGTTCAATTCCCATGTAATTTTTGTTCTTGATATTTAATGGCAAACACGATAGCGACTCTGCTGGGGACTTTCTTATCCATTATTGAGAAGTTGGTGACGCAATCCGACGCGCCCAAGCTCGGCTCTACGTAGAAAATGCTTGTGGTTCATTTTGACCAACAAGCATTCGAAGAAATGCTCTCAGAAGGGAGAGCTAGCCCATCAGAAGCGAGCCAACCCGAAGAGAAACCGCATGACATCGAAGCGCAAAAGTGTTGTCCCTCGCCAGGTTCTCGAAGAAGCTCCTTCTGCGGCCCAAGACAGGGATTAAATCTCTCATGCTGTCTTGCTTTCGACCGCAGAGAACCCCACTGTCCCCAAATCCAGCAAAGGAAAACACTACGATGCTGAGCTTTTAGGGGTACAAAGGAAATCCATGCGGACGAAGAAGAGGCCGCATAAGATAAATGGGCAGTCTGCCTATGCGGCAGCCAACTTTGGCCGCAGGCAGATGGCCCATGCGGCAGCCAACTCTGGCCGCAGACATATGGCCTATGCGGCAGCCAATCCTGGTCGTAGACAGGCTACCTCATGCGTCCCTGTCAGAAGCTCTGTATTCGACCGTCTCTCATACGTGCCCGATGCCATGCGGCCCATTGAGAATATGGAATATTCGAATCTGGACTCTTCTTACTATGCGCCTTCGGGTGTTATGTCGAAGAAGTCTAGGGCAGTACGAGCCCAACAAGCCCAGTCAACTGTCCAAGCTGCTGACCGTCAGCAGGCACCGTTAACTGTTATACGGATTCCTGATAGAAAGTTGTACAAACCACCCGCGTCCAGTCCCCCAGGGCTAACGGACAGGGTGGGTCTCAAAAGTCACCCTCCAACGATTGAGAGCAAGTGCTTTTACTAGCCTCGGATCAGGGAGCAAACATGATACCTACGTACCTGTGTGCTCGGGATACCCGAGTCCACAAATTGGATGCAAAGAAATATCAGTTTGCTATCGACTTACGAGAGGTGATTACTCACAAACACAAGGAGAAAGAAGCAACCTTGGCGTGTGATGAGCCCTTTTCGGGAATTATTGCACCCAAGTCATCATCAACTGCTGCTGCAACAAGTCGACATCACCTGAAGATCGGCAGTCCATTTTCCAACGACTGCACCAGCCAACACCTGTCTGACAACAACTTGAGAAACATGTACAAATTTTGGGAGACGAGGAATTTCCTTTCGCCTCCTGTAATTCAATTCGAAAGATTCCTTCCGACAAGGGAGGAAAGAAGACTGGCTCTTCCAACCCGACAATCTCAGCCAATACTGCAAGAAAACTCTCTGATGGAGGATTGTCGCCGACAACCAGGAGGTATCTACCTAGGCACTCGATCCAGAAAAAAGCTTCCAACACCCGGGGGTGCACCCTCGACCTCCTTGGGGGTAGATGAAGCTGGGGGTAGCAGTCCCCTCAATGTATGCGACAACCCGGTATTCCAAGAGCATACACAAGGGGTAGCGATCCACTGGAATTATGCAACAGGCTTGGACGTCCCCGAGGATGACCACCTTGGCCAAGATGATGCAGCTTCCTGCACAGGGGGTGGCACCCCTTCCGAATCCGAGGAGGAAGACATTCTGATATTTCTCGACGATTTCTCTGTACGAGGGTACGACACAGAGAGCACCTCTTCTACAGTCCCTTCCACGTCTACCCACGTACGGACAGTCTTTATGGCCGATGATGATCATAAAGGACCTACTGATCGACAACATCTAGAAGTACTTGAAGCCATGCTCATGTCCTTGGTCAAGTCAGTAGACGAAATCAAAGCTGTCTTGCCGACTCAACCAGTAAGGACGCCCGGACAAACAAGCTTGGGACCCGCAGTCAATGCGGACTCCAATACGATCGCTCCTTCTTTGGGTGACAATCCTCTAGGAGCATCCGCTCCTTCAGCTGCAGACGAAGCCAGGGAGGCAAGGAGGGAAGTCCAGGAGCTTCGAGCAATGTTCAATGCCCAAGACTCCTCCCGGGACCTCAAAATACGGCAGCCGTATCCCGTTGCCTGGAGACGTTCCTTTTCTGCCATGGTACAAACCGTTTTATATCGATTCGTATGACGGGAAGACCTCTGCCAGCCGGTATATAACGTATTTTGAGGTCACAACAGACCACTTGTCGCATCGCGATGCCATTCTCACACGATTATAATTGAAGCATTGGAGGGAATCGCGTTCGACTGGTACCACAACCTTCCGGACAATTGCATCCATTCCTTTGACGGCTTCATGCACATATTCCTGGAAAGATTCTACAAAGTGGGGCATAATGTGATAATGTCGTCTCTCATGGACGTCGTTCAAGGAGAGAGGGAGTTAACGAGAAACTATATCGAGTAGTTTTGCCAAACCGCGATGAGATTGCCCCAAGGCAATCCCGAAAGCTCCTTGATTGAAATCTTTCAGAAGAAGTTGCTCCCCGCAATCAGCCTCTGGATGGACAAAGATTAGTTCAGCGATTGGACGACCTTCATCATAAGTGCTACCAATACGGAGGCAAAGTTAAAGAAGGATCGCCAGCTGGGATTACACATCCCAGATGGAGAGGACAAAGGCAAATGTCCCAGTAACACCTCCAATAACAACAACAATGGCGGCACCACCAATAACCGGGACACCAAGGGCAAATAGGCCATGGTCGCTGGTATGACCAAGAAGTCTGAACAAAAGCAGGCAGAAGCTCAGTGGCCCAAGGTGAATTACTCATTCGAAGATAGTCATGTCAAGCCTATCTTCGACATACTCTTGCAAGGGAATAAGATCCAACTCCCTCCACTAAGGCGCGAGCCTCGAGCGGCGGAGATGGAGGACCCAAAATATTGCCACTTCTACCGCTATGTCCATCATTCCACTCATGACTGCTTTCAATTGAAGCGGTACATCCAGAGTCTTATTGACTCCAAAGCACTTTCGCTAGATTTCGAATAGGTTACCGTGGCTGCAAACATGGTATCAGTTCAGTTCGGTGACTTCCTCCAACAAACTTAAGACGGGATAATACCTGTCCCCCGGGCAACGATAGAGGTTACTAATCTTCCACCCGTCTAGGACCAGATGACTGGCTTAGTCCCTCTCACCATGTCATGAGTAGAGGTCATATGGGTGTACCCAGACTTAGTGTCCGAAGTTACCCAGGCGGTGCCATCTTCAACCAGTAAAAAGAAGGACAAGAAGGTCAGATCCTGCCATACAATTTCAGCCGAAGCTGAGGAGGCGACGACCGTTATTACCCGGTCTGGGGCACAAGTCCATCCCACTCCGGATAATTCAGTCGAAGACCCTCAGCCGGCAATGCTGCCAACTACTGATATTCCGGGGCCGTCTCAACCTCCACCGGCGGACAAGTCCAAGCCGAAGGAAACCTGCTTCGATAGGCCACTCCGTAAGGATGTACCTCAGGGGCTGGAGAGACCTTACAACTTTGATAGCACAATTGGCTAATACGCCTGCAAAGTTGTCATTATGAGCTCCTAAGGCTCTCCAAGGATCTTCGTGTCGCATTGAGTGAAGCGCTCCAGAATGCTGACGCCTACTTAGCCCAGGTCAAGCCTACGGGAGAAGACTCGTCGGCAGATCTCCAGGGTAGCAACTGTGCGGATGCAATGCCCAACATCGTATTCACCCCACAGGACATGTTGATCAAGACCAACTTGCATGATCGCCCCTTGTACTACACTGGATACATAGGCGACATCAAGGTGGATCGGATGTACATCGATCCTGGCTCGTCAATAAGCATCATCCCGAAAAGCTTGCTTCAGCTCTTCGGCATCCCTATGCACCAGCTAGCGGTGACCAACACTGCCATTAGCGGTTTCAACTCGGAAAGGAGCTATCCCCTGGGAAAATCTGCTTGAAATATCATATCGGCGACCTGAGGACGGAGGTTACCTGCTACGTCATAGACGCAGATACGTCCTACAATATCCTCTTGGGGCGTCCATGGATATATGACTATATGATCGTGTCATCCATACTGTCACAACCCGCACCCATTTTTTTTCCGGATACGAGACGTGTCCAAGCCAGCCTACGCCGCAGAGTCGGTGGTAGAACGCTGTCACGATCAAGATGCTCAAAATCACAAATAATGCTCATTCACAAAATTAATTCAATTTACAATATTCACAAGTTTTACATTTGCAGAAAAATATAAACTATACAAATATTGGAATGACTACAACTCAGCTATCTAGCTAGTCTCTAGGCTTTTCGTCTGTAAGTACACCCATAACTTTCCATGCTAAGTGAATCCACGGCTAACCTAAAAAATATTGGTTTTCAGTCAGGAATGGAACGAGTGCAATTCACTGAATGCAGTTTCAATATATGAAAATGACTATACGATAGTGGTTAGCCTTTAGACATATGATTTATAAAAAAAATGAAGAAAGACAGAATAAAACTGAATACCAATAACAAAAAATAAATATAATAAAATATTCACCAACTGACCGACTGAAGTACCTTTGATATGTGATCGGTCTCGGGACAATTATGCGACACGGTATACACGGTCTAAAGTTATACGGTCTACAAGAAATAAATACAATAATAAAAATGGTCTACACGAAATACTGTAATAATAATCACGGTCTACACGGTCTAAGGTCAGATCACACATCGTTGGTACTTCACTTCCCCCGACACCACAAAGAAAAAAATAATATACAGACTGAAATCATATATCTTTCGACTAAACACTGATGTATAGTAAAGATCAATACTGAAAACAAACAATAAACTGTACTCGCCTGTGGTCCTTTGCGGGTGAAACCGATAATCCAAACCACTCAGTGTGCCACAATAGTTAAAACTCGTACAAAGATCTCCGGATGCTGAAATAAATATTACCAATGTTCTCAAAATAGTCAAAATAGCTAGAATTGCCTGTCCTTAAGTCCAATTCTGGACACAGGGGCAAAACGATAATTTTGGGCCAAAACGGTATCCGCCATTGGACCTACTTTGTACCGAAAAGTGTGCCAGAGTCAATGGTCTCTAAAGTCGTCAAACTACATGTCTACGAATTTATTTTGATGATACGAACCCAACGGTATGTCCAATTTTGGATTTCGATAGGCTGTGCAAAAAATTGCCCGTTGAATCGGATCGTGGGGCCCACAAAATGGCTGTACACAAAATCACCCGTTGTACCAAAAAAATGATACGGTCCTGCTGGCACAAGTTTTATCTCGATCTGACGAACGTACATAAAGTAATTAAAAATTTGCACAGAGGCCTATACGGTGAATTTTGACGGATACGCATCAAATTCGTCGCGCACACGCAACCAATTTGAATTTCGTCAAAGCCCACACGTCCACGAAACCATTACGCACCTTTCGATGCTTTCGGTTCGCGACTACGTAGTCCGGATTGGCGGAACGCATGTCGTATCGAGGGGTTTTTCATAAATTTTAATATTTTAAAAATATGTTTTTTGCCAATTTGGGAATCCGATTTCTCGACGCACTGTCGACGAAATCTGATTCTACAAAAAGGGAATCGAAGCCCTATAGGTTTTCTCTAGGACTGTCTTGAATTAGATTTTGAAATCTGTTAATAGGTTGGCCACGAACTGCCTTCTAAGTTGGGGTCCAGAACATTTTTAATACTCTGTTCTTCGATAGTTTTTCCTAAAGTTTCAGGAAATTCTATAATTATTTAATGCAAACCACGTAATTCTAATTGAAGGGAAGGATAGTGGGTTATCTAGACAATACGTCAAAATTTATGGAAGTGAATTCCGTCGAGAGTTCATAGAGAAAACGTACCGCGAATTCGCTGTCATTGTTGCGGCTGTCGCTGCTCTGTTTATGTGTGCGCGCGTGCGACCTGGGTTCGGGCGACGGTTCCCGGCTACGCCTGGTGGCGCGCTGGCGACAAGCGGCCGCCCAGGTGCTCGAGAAGTCGCTGGATAGGTTAGGGTTTTGAGTTGGTAGCTCTCGATCTTGCTCTCGGTCTCGCTCTGTATATATGTATCTCTCTGGTGTCAGGTTTATGGCGCGGGTGAGTTCATTGCTGCTGGGGAGTTGGGCTCGGCCTGTGCTTGGCCGGGTCTTGTTGCTGCTATTTTGGGGTCCACTGTTCCCGCAAGGGAACAGTACTGTATCATTTACTTTCCTTTTTTATATTATTATTTTTTTATTTTTTATTTTTTATATACATATAATATTTATGTTATACTAATATAATACTCCATAAATTTCTAAATAAATCCAATAGCATCTATGCCTATGTAGAGCTTATTTTGTATAAATATGACCATATATAATATATTAATTGACAAGGATAATATAACCAATAATAATAAAATAATATTATCTAATATTAATCTCAATAAAATAATAATAATAACAACAAATTCAATAACTCAATAATGGTGTATATGCCATTGCGTACAGTCGAATAATCCCCAGAATATTCAAGGACCTATTTTATACCAATATCCTTGAATATTAACTAATAAGGATATTTACAATATTTTATGAATACTTAGAAATATTCATCAGGTCATTAAAACAAATACAACACAATCCTACCAAAATATGTCAACACGAATGTCGTTGAACGTCCCGCATGACTACATAGGCTTGGGCTCAGTTCGGGTCCAGTCCGGGCTAAAATGGTATAATCGGTTTCCCTAAACTCAACAATATAATTAATTAAATAAATAAAACTTTGGCAAGGGTTAAGTCGCAACTTGGCCTAGTTTTCCTAGTTAGGACATCGCTATGGCTCGGCCTTCCCTACCAGGGCTAATACACTAGTGAAAGCACGCCATCGCACTATCCGTGCCACGATCTCTAGTCACCTTGCACTCCAAAACTCCACCCTGGCTAAAGTCATCTACCGTAATAATTAACTAAGTAATTATTTATAAAAAATATTAAAAATTACCATTTAATTTAAATAAATATAAAAATATAATTCAAAATTTTGGGAAGAGGGTTACAAATCTATCCACCTTAAAAATAATTTCGTCCTCGAAATTCTAATTCATAACTATTCCTTAAATTCAAAAAGGAAATCTACCATTACCTTAATCTCCTCGAATTTTAATTCCTCAAAAATATTTTATATCCTCCTCCTAGCTATTTTGTAACAACGAATCTCCGAGGACTTTTACCCACCTTTGGACACACTACTCCCTCAAAGCTATGTCACTAAAACTTTATAATCTTTCAACTACTTGCTAAAATAGATATCTACTGCTTTTGGCCTTTATAATCCTCTTCTATCTATCAAAATCCAAAATCTAACAAGCAAAAAATTTACACAAGTAGCTAAGAATATTGGTAAATTCTAATAAGCATGACCATTCATCACTCTACAATAGGAAGGACAAGAAGATAAGGAAGAATAATCGAGAACAAAAAAATAAAGTTTCAAGAGCGGTAGAGAGTATCCAATGATGCAGATAAAAGAAAGTCTATGAACCATTAACTTATTTGCTAGATTGGGCTACTCTAGTCCAGTCACTTGCTAAATAGAAGAAACCTTCGTTTCCTAGAGGGGCTTACAATCCGTGCAATACAGAAGTTTCGTTCTCGAAATTCTGAACGGATTTCATAATAGAACAGAATTTGAGAAATCAAGATTGTGATCTTTTTCGTGGTTATTTAAACACACAAACAAGGAATATAACGCAATACAAAATCGTATCGCAACTTCCAGTTAGATGGAATGAGGGTTACGGATCTCATTCTAAGAGATGGGGACTACATAATAGATATAGTGACCTATTTCAAATAGTTTGGTTTTATAGTCCAATTATGGTGGTATGTATGGATGGATTTTACTGGGTCTTAATGGGTTCCCTAATCGGCATCAATCGTTGGTTGGATGAATCTTGGATTTCGATCTATATGGACTGGACAAGATCCCAAAGCTAAAATTATTTCTACTAGGCTAGGGTAACCTAGAATAGATTTCAACCCAAGTGGTTGAGCTAGTTAACAGTCGGGTTGGTTAGCTAGGTTCCTAAAGTCCCAAAATGTGCCTTCCGTGACTTTTGTGTTTAAGTAGCACGAGAAGACACAATTGAGTGGCACACTAGTGACATATGAATACTGGACTTCGAGTAGATCACAACCATATATTGGGTCGAAAGGTTCGAGTCAAGGTTGAGACACTAGTTGTAGTCGGAAAGTTTATGGGTATTATGGTAAGGGTTATAGCTAGTCCTTCTGACCTGAAAGTCGTACCATAAAAATAGAGTACAAGGGGACATATTTGTGTGGAACATGATATACCTAGATGAAGGTGGAGTTGACTATGTCTTGCATATGAATTTTGTTTGAAGGTAATTGCTGGTCTCGCACTTCGAATATTAATGACACGGCCGGGGACACAAAATGATCTCAATGGAAAGTGGGAGTCCATAGGGCACTAATTACCATCCTAATAAAAATTATTCGAATCAATCAAAAATCCTCGTACATCCCAAATTTTTAGAAGGCTTACAGTCTACCCTCCTTAGAAGTTAGGACATGGTCTTAGGAATAATGAGGTTAGAAGAATTCCAAAGTCCAGATATTGTTCCTCGACTCTTGTTAATAAAGACTAAGGCACGGCGTAACGAAATACGGTAGATATAAGTCAAGTTAAGGATCGTTCCTCAATAAATGGAAGACAAGTGTGTACAATGACACATGGTCGATAAAAAATAATCTACTCGTCCACATTATTCAAGAGTTATTGACGGGATAACCAACTCTAAGGCACATCTTATGAAAAGATTTTCTAACAACTGAGTCGTGAATTTTTATTGGGGTTAAACCTGCCATACTATTGTCACAAAGGTTCTAGTTAAAGCAAACTTCAAGCAAATAATTAGAGGCTCACGCCATTTGGTTCCTTGAGAATAGATAGTCTCCTAGGTTGGCATTTTGACTAAGGGTAAAACCCTAATCATTCTTAAATTCAAATGGCTAGAAGGTCCCAATAGTAGTTTGAGGGTCGAAAGGAGAATGAGTAACTCAAGACAAGGTTCTAGTCACATGGCTGGCCGATGGTAACTACACTTGTGTATACAACTACCATAGCCATGGGGATACTCTGTATCCTCTACCAATTACGAGCTTTCGTCTTTCCAAATCAGTGAAAGACAAAAACCATAAAGAGTTCAAGGGAGATGTCACTGAATACAATTACGTGATTCAAAGGCGAATGTATAATTCACGAGAAATTGTCAATGCAGCCGCAGATGAGATCCTAGAGGCTTCTACATCTCAATCCATGTAAGTTAATCAGAGGGAGAGCAAACCGGGTGCACTACGGATGATCAGACCGTAATACATCGATTCTGATTAGACAATATGTTAGTAGGCGTCCCCACTAAACATACGTCTTGAATCAAGCTCGAGAACAGAGTGAGCTTGCAAAACTAGGCTGTAATAGCATTGGTTAAGATAGTCAAAATACAAGTATGCGAGATTTTTGAAAGAAGGCACAAGTAGTTCGAGTTTTGTGAGAATCAAACCTTACTCGATGTTTTTGCTTATACGGTCATCCTCCTATCTTCTTATCCATAAGTCCTTGGTCGACTAGTGGGTTATGGTCCTCCAAATTCTATATTCAAGGTAAACCTTTTAGCGTCAGTCAATTATCTCGTCAATAAATCACAAGGACCACAGAATGCTAGGTCGGGAGACACGCTATCCAACTTACAGAACTTTCACTAGTAGTGGTTTGGATCTTAGAGGACATACAGGAAATTTTTCTATCCTCTATAGTATCATAACTTGTAATCATGTCTGAAGTTATTTCACCAAGAATTATGCCTCGTCCGTATACTCGGACAGTGGTAAACTCTTGGTTCCGTGATTCAGATGTGATATGCTATCAGATACTCTACTTCTCGATACCAGGGTAACTATGATCAAAGAGGACCACTAGCCATAGTTTTAGCAATATTCTATAACCTATATTTTCTTAAACTAATTTCAACTCTAGGGGTCGTGCCTCGCCAGTGCGCTGCTGCTGCAGTGAATCCATAGCCCCCATAATTTAAATAAATAGCGACAGTGCACTGCTATCCTGCCATTATGAGTTAACTAACATTCCTTTAACTATATCTGTATTAATTCATGAGCTTCTAGAGATTCAAACAAGTTACTATGAAATAAAGCATAAGTGTCTATCAGTCACAACCCTTAAAAATAAAATGAACATGGAGAAAATAACAGAAGACAAAGAAATACAACCCTTCTAACTATTCCATGTGTATTCAAGCCTTTGAGGACAAACTTGAATCGAAACTAACTTGAAGTTTGTATATGGGTGACATAATCAGAAATCGTATAAAATAATAATTCTTAGGGCAATTAGGAACTAAATAGGCAATTTGGTTTAAATATGAGGATGATATCTAAAGAGGCAAAGAGAAGGAATTGAACAATTTATCAGGGTTAGATCATTAACTCTATGAAGCCCTGTCTCACCAAGTGAATAATCTATCCACATTGGACCGTATCATCATATCAAGAGGAAATAGTGTACCTATGGTGATCTGACCATCTATCAAAATTTATAACTTCTCATCTAAATTGCATGGCCTAGACTACCCATCGGTACATTTGTATAATGGACTCCTAGTCCTAGCTATTCTCTTAAATTAAATTAACCCTAACTCATGAATGAGCATTTTCTAGTCGCAGGGTCGCAATGGTACGACTAACTTATGTACTATCACGAGTTCGTATGATTTACGAAAACTGACCTGCATGAGCCACCACAAAAACTTATCACGACCCGCACCCATTTTTTCGGATACGAGATGTGTCCAAGCCAGCCTACGTCGCAGAGTCGACGGTAGAACGCTGTCACGGCCAAGATGCTCAAAATTATAAATAATGCTCATTCACAAAATTAATTCAATTTACAATATTCACAAGTTTTACATTTGTAGAAAATATAAACTTGTACAAATATTAGAATGACTACAACTCAGCTATCTAGCTAGTCTCTAGGCTTTTCGTCTGCAAGTACATCCGTAACTTCCCATGTTAAGTGAATCTACGGCTAACCTGAAAAATATTAGTTTCCAGTCAGGAATGGAACGAGTACAATTCACTGAATGCAGTTTCATATATGAAAATGACTATACAACAGAGGTTAGCCTTTAGACATATGATTTATAAAAAGAAAATAAAAAAACAAATAAAACTGAATACCAAGAACAAAAATGAAAATACAATAAAATATTCACCAACTGACCGACTGAAGTACCTTAGATATGTGATCGGTCTCGGGACAATTATGCGACATGATCTACACGGTCTAAAGTTACACGGTCTACAAGAAATAAACACAATAATAAATACGATCTACACGGTCTATAGTTACATGGTCTACAAGAAATAAATGCAATAATAAACACGATCGACACGAAATACTGCAATAATAATCACGGTCTACACGGTCTAAGGTCAGATCACACATCGTTGGTACTTCACTTCCCCCGACACCACAAAGAAATAAATCAACATAAAGACTGAAATCACATATCTATCGACTAAACACTGATGTATAGTAAAGATCAATACTGAAAACAAACAATAAACTGTACTCGCCTGTGGTCCTTTGTTGGTGAAACCGATAATCCAAACCACTCAGTATGGCACAATAGTCAAAACTCGTACAACGATCTCCGGATGCTGAAATAAATATTACCAATATTCTCAGAATAGTCAAAATAGCTAAAATTGCCTGTCCTTAAGTCCAATTCTGGACATAGGGGCAAAACGGTAATTTTGGGCCAAAATGGTGTCCACCGTTGGACCCGCTTTACACCGAAAAGCGTGCCAGAGTTAATAGTCTCTAAAGTCGTCAAACTACATGTCTACAAATTTGTTTTGATAATACGAACCCAACGGTATGTCCAATTTTGGATTCCGGTAGGCTATGCACAAAATCGTCCATTGAATCGAACCGTGGGCCCGCAAAACGACGATCCGATCAACTGTCTCAGAATCGGACCAAACTTGGCATACAGGACCAGAAAAATGTTACGGTCCTGCTGGTGCAAGTTTCGTCTCGATCTGACGAACGTGCAAAAAGTAATTGGGAAATTTGCATAGAGGCCGATACGGTGAATTTTGACAGATACGCATCAAATTCGTCGCGCACACGCAACCAATTTGAATTCCGTCAAAGCCCACACGTCCACGAAACTATTACGCACCTTTCGATGCTTTCGGTTCGTGACCACGTCGCCCGGATTGACGGGACGCGTGTCGTATCGAGGGGTTTTTCATAAATTTTAATATTTTAAAAACAGGTTTTTTGCCAATTTGGGAATCCGATTTCTCGACGCAGTCGACGAAATTCGATTCTACAAAAAGGGAATCGAAGACCTATAGGTTTTCTAGGACTGTCTGAATTAGATTTCGAAATCTGTTAATAGGTTGGCCACGAACTGCCTTCTAAGTTGGGGTCCAGAACAGTTTAATACTCTGTTCTTCGATATTTTTTCCTGAAGTTTCAGGAAATTCTACAATTTATTTAATACAAACCACACAATTCTAATTGAAGGGAAGGATAGGGGGTTATCTAGACAATACGTCAAAATTTACGGAAGTAAATTCTGTCGAGAGTTCATAGAGAAAACGTACTGCGAATTCGCTGTCATTGTTGCGACAATCGCTGCTCTGTTTATGTGCATGCGCGCGGCCTGGGTTCGGGTGGCAGTTCCCGGCCGCATGTGGTGGCGTGCCGACGGCGAGCGCCGCCCAGGTACTCGAGAAGTCACTGGATAGGTTAGGGTTTTGAGTTGATAGCTCTCGATCTTGCTCTCGGTCTCGCTCTGTATATATGTATCTCTCTGGTGTCGGGTTTAAGGCCGAACGGGTGAGTTCATTGCTGCTGGGGAGTTGGGCTCGACTAGTGCTTGGCCGGGTCTTGTTGCTGCTGTTTTGGGGTCCACTGTTCCCGCAAGGGAACAGTGCTGTATCCTTTTCTTTCCTTTTTTTTATTATATACATATATATATATCTATCTATCTATCTATCTATCTATCTATCTATCTATCTATCTATCTATACATATATATTTATATATATACTAATATAATATACTCCATAAAATTCTAAATAAATCCAATAGTATCTATTCCTATGTAGAGCCTATTTTGTATAAATATGACCATATACAATAATATTTAATTGACAAGGATAATATAACCAATAATAATAAAATAATATTATCTAATATTAACCTCAATAAAATAATAATAATAATAACAAATTCAATAACTCATTAATGGTGTATATGCCATTGCGTACAGTCCAATAATCCCCAGAATATATAAGGACCTATTTTATACCAATATCCTTGTATATTAACTAATAAGGATATTTACAATATTTAATTATGAATACTTAGAAATATTCATCAGGTCATTAAAACGGAATACAACACAATCCTACCAAAATACGTCAACACGAATGTCGTTGAACGTCCCGCATGACTACATGGGCTTGGGCTCAGTTCGGGTCCAGTCCGAGCTAAAATGGTATAATCGTTTCCCTAAACTCAACAATATAATTAATTAAATAAATAAAACTTTGACAAGGGTTACGTCACAACTTGGCCTGGTTTTCCTAGTTAGGACATAGTTATGGCTCGACCTTCCCTACCAGGGCTAATACTCTAGTGAAAGCATGCCATCGTACTATCTGTGCCACGATCTCTAGTCACCTTGCATTCCAAAACTCCACCATGGCTAAAGTCATCTACCGTAATAATTAACTAAGTAATTATTTATAAAAAATATTAAAAATCACCATTTAATTCAAATAAATAAATAAAAATATAATTCAAAATTTTGGGAAGAGGGGGGTTACACACACTTCACCAGTGCTTCAAGTATGTCAGTAAGCACGGCTTCGTGAAGACGGAATTCGCCGACATCGATCCCTTCGAAGGGGTTGAGTCTTACTATTCTTCGGAGGCTTGTCTATATGAAGAATCCAAGAAGCACATAACTAATGAACTGGAGGCCATAACAGGGTCAGAGGAACCTCTAAAAATCTATCTCCAGGCCCGTAAACCGGGCAAAGCCGCACCCCTTGTCGCAAATTTGCATAAAGATGCGACCGGTTCTTCCGCCCCAGCTGCGCAGTTGAAACTGATGGTCATCCGACTCCCGAGATCCAGCCAGGAGCCAAAACCCGTCGTAGGGCCGATGGTGATCCGATTGCCGAAATCCAATCAAAGGCAAGCAGAAGATGCAAGGCCCTCTGTGGTGCTGATGGTGATCCGATTACCAAAATCCAGTCAAAGGCAATCGGAAGATACAAAGTCCTCTGTCGAGCCGATGGTTATCCGTCTCCCCAAGATGAGCCGGCAACCAAGCGTTGATCCGAGGCCCTCAGGCAAGCCAATGCCACAAGCAGAACCCTTGGTGGTTAAGTTGCCCAAGACAGCATCCTAACCTTCGGTCATGCAGGGGGTAGCTGAAGAGGAGGCATAATTCGTGAAGTATCTTGTTGCACAGGTGGATAGTTCCTCTACTGATGATGTAATCCATGTAGACAAAATTCCTTATTTCATCAATAAGAGGCTGCCGTTGAACTATCCTGAGTGTAATAAGCTTGACCTGATGTATGCTGTGAGGCACGGTCTAGACATTAACCTGCATACACACGTGACAACCGTCCATACCGCAAACTAACTTATTCCCATCAGAGGTGTCTACTTTCTAGTTCCAGGAAGAAGAGCAGGGGATCACACGATCATCTTCGGCCGAAAAGAAGGTCCTCAACCTTTCATGCCACAAGAGTTCGATCTCGAACCCGACGCTGGAAGATTGTCGCTCTACCTGTATAGTCCCCAAGCCAAGTACTTCATGCAAAAGCAGGGGTACGACATGGAGACTACCCAGGTTTGAATTACGGCAATGGCCGTCGACCGTCTCTGCAACTGTCAACCCCGGCTGGGAAATTTTGGGATTATTACAGCAAGTCAAGACGTGGCCTCAGTTATGTTACACCAGCAACAACGCCCGAGAGCTCCGATGAGGAATGCGAGTGGCATTCTCACTCATCTGAATCACCTACATACGATTCCAATAATAGCATTGGGGATATATTCAGGCAGACATTGTCTGTCAACATGGCATCCACTGACATTGAAGAGGAAGACGAAGGTCTACTTGAACCTTTTGAATTGGAGCCATGGGCCCAACAGCTGGATGCACAATAGGAGAAGCGCTTTGAACAACGAGACCCTCCCACTAAAGACAAAGTCATGCAAGTTGACCTCGGTGATGAATTCTCTCCAAAGCCAATCTTCGTCAGTAAAAGCCTGACGGACGACTAGCGGGAATCGTTGTTGCAACTCGACAGAGAGTATATCGACATTTTCGCTTGGAGCTATGAAGACATTCGAGGACTAAACCCCGAGATTGTACTTCATAAGCTCAATATTTATCCGGACGCAAAACCAGTCAACCAACAGCAACGACGGTTCTGTCCAGACATCATGAACTCTATCGAAGCGGAAGTAACAAGCTTATAGCTAGCGGTTTCATCCGCGAGGAGCAGCACCCAGACTGGATAGCTAATATAGTACCAGTCGTCAAAAGAATAGAAAAATTCAAATCTGTATCGACTTCCGCAATCTGAATACGACATGTCCTAAGAATGAATTCCCTCTTCCCATCACTGACATAATGATCGATAATATGTATGGCTTCGAACACATGTCCTTTATGGATGGCTTTTCAAGATACAACCAAATCAAAATGTCTCATGAGGATGAGAAGCATACGTTATTTCGAATACCGATCGGCGTGTATTGTTACACAATTATGCCCTTCGGCCTAAAGAATGCCGGTGCTACATATCAACGACCTATGAGTGTTATCTTCAGAGATCACTTGTACAAGATGGTGGAGTGCTACGTTGATGACATCGCCGTCAAAAGCCACTCCAAGGATGATCACTTACACGATTTGAGGACAGTGTTCGACCTTATGCGAGTGCACAATCTGAAAATAAATCCCACCAAGTCTTTTTTGGGGGTGTCCAGCGGGAAGTTCTTGGGCTTTGTTATTACTTCCCAGGGTATTCACATAGACCCCGACAAAACAAAAGCAGTCCTGGAAATGAGCCCACCGAGGAACCTCCGTGAACTCCGTGGCATTCAGGGAAGACTAGCCTACATCAGAAGGTTCATATCTAACCTCTCAGGGCGATGTCAACCCTTCACACAACTCATGAAGAAAGGCGTCTCTTTCGTATGGAATGAGGAATGTCAACACGCCTTTGATGACATTAAGGAATACCTGACGAATCCGCCAGTTCTGGTAGCCCCGGTCGCCGAAAAGCCCTTCATGCTCTATGTACGGACGATGGAACACTCCCTCGGTGCCTTGCTAGCACAGAACAATGATACGGGGCACAAACAAGTCATCTACTATCTCAGCCGAATAATGGTGGGGCCGAAACATAGGTACCCCGCCATGGAGAAGGAATGCCTTACCTTGGTGTTCGCCATTCAGAAAATACGATACTATGTGTCAGGGCAGACCATCCATGTTGTCTCATGAGTTAACCCCCTCAGGGTCCTCATGACCAAGCCAGGCGCACTCAGTTCTCGTCTAGCCACCTGGGTGATACTATTATCCCCCTACGATATGGTTTTTGTACCGCAGAAGGCTGTCAAAGGTCAAGCCTTGGTCGACTTCCTAGCAGCCCATCCAGGCTCAAAAATAGCCAGAATCTATGAAGAAATCCCAGACGAAGTCGTCAACTCAAACATGACTTCACATGATGACGTTTGGCAAATGTTCTTCGATGACGCTTCAATGATGGGACCCCAAGGTGATATCATTGCTGGAGTCGGGATAATATTAATTTCTTCCTCTGGATTGGTGGTCAACCGGGCATACTCTCTTACAGAACCCTGTTTAAATAATATTTCCGAATATAACGCTTTGGTCATCGGGCTCCGACTCACAAAAGAAGTGGGAGTCGAATACCTAGAAGCATACGGCGACTCGTAGTTGATTGTTAATCAAATTCGAGGCTCATACGAGGTTCGCAACGCGGACCTGATTCCTTATCATCAGACAGCAATTGCCATCATTACAACCTTGAAGGGGTTCTTTATAGAGCATGTTTCGAGACTCCAGAATATTGAAGCTGATGTCCTAGCATGCCTCATCGTTTCTTTGGCAGTTCCAAATCATGCTCATCAACTAGTTGACATAATAGGCCATGAGCTGGCCTGTCTCAAAAACAACGTTCAACTAGGTACGAGTTACTCCGCCCAGATAACCAATAATGTGCAAGACTGGAGACTCTCGTTCATCGACTTTGCAGTCTACGGAATCCTGCCTGAGAATTTGAAAGAAGCAACTTCAATCAGGAAGCGTTCTCTCAGATTCTTTTATGACACCGAAACAAAAATATTATATCGACGATCTTACGACGGACTACTATTAAGATGTTTGTCAAATGCAGAAGCCAAAGAAGCCCTATGCGAGGCCCATGATGGCGTTTGCGGGGCTCATCAACCTGGCCCAAAGTTGCATGACCGTCTCCGTCAGATGGGCTATTACTGGCCCACGATGGTAGCAGACACAGTCGATTATACAAAGAAATATAAGGCTTGTCAGATCTACGCAGACTTCATACATCTGCCATCTGAGTTCTTACACCCAACAGTGGTCCCTTGGCCATTTGAAGCATAGGGAATGGACATCATTGGCCCAATTACCCCGCCATCGTCTAGGGGACACCGGTTTATACTTGCAATCACTGACTACTTCTCCAAGTGGGCGGAAGCTGTTTTGCTGGCAGAGGTAAAGACATCAAACGTGATTAGTTTCATAAATCATCACGTAATCTACCATTTTGGATTGTCCCGGAGGATCATTCATGACAATGGTCCGCAGTTTGTAAGCCATACTTTCTATCTATTCTATGACAAGAATCGAATCCAGAACGTGTCTTCAACGGCATACAACCCATCGGCTAATGGTCTGGTTGAAGCATTTAACAAGACCATAATCAAGCTTCTCAAAAAGTTCGTGTCTTCACACAAGCGCGACTGGAATGAAAAGCTGGGCGAATACTTATAGGCGTACCGTACTACAATTCGGATGGCTACAGGTAATACACCGTTCTCTCTGGTGTATAAAAGGGAGGCAGTTCTCCCGTTGTAGACCCAGATCCCATTGCTTCGTATGGCCCTTACTTACCGGTTGACGTTGGACGATAACTACCATCGACGGCTACAGGAATTGGAAGCCTTAGACGAGAAGCGTTTGCAAGCTCAACAAAGCATCGAGCTCTATCAAGCACGCATCTCTCGGGCCTTCAATAAGAAAGTCAAACAGAGGACATTCCAAGTAGGCGATCTTGTCTTGGCCATTCGCAGACCGATGGCCATGACTCACAAAACTGCCGACAAATTCCAGCCCAAATGGGGGTCCATTCATCATCGAGACCGTATTCTCCAACGGCACATACTGGCTCGCAAAGCAGAATGGAGACTTGCTCATAATGCCCATAAACGGCAAGTTCCTGAAGAAATACAATGTCTAAGGACATGCTGGTACTTCCTCAAACCACCAAATCTCCCAAATTGTCGAGTTATGTACACCAAGTACCTCTGAACTGACACTCTATTAGCTCCGAGTGGATTCACATTGCATCCTCCTGGGTGACAAGTCATGTATACTTAAATACCTCTGAACTTCCACCCTGATGTTTCACCCCGCCGGAGTTTACCAGGCTTATTGCCATCTCTGAGGAAACTTCCTGGTCCCGATTATCGTGTCACGTCCATATTACCTCTGATACAGATAGTCTCTTGACTTGACACCTGAACTCAACCCGGGATAAAGTCATGGTGTTAAGGCCACATAACCTATCACGTCCATATTACCTCTGTTGGGTTTTGTCTTAAAATCTATTACTCGTATTTTCAGATGCACAAAAGGTAATAGGTCCACCAAAAAATTATTCCTGATTATCGTGTGTCACGTCCATATTACCTCTGATACCGATAGTCTCTTAACTTAACACATGAACCCAACCCGGGGTAAAGTCACGGTGTTAAGGCCACAAAACCTATCACGTCCATATTACCTCTGTTGGGTTTTGTTTCAAATCTTTTACTCGCACCACCAGTACGTAAAAGGGTAATAGGTCCACCAAAAAATTATTCCTGATTATCGTGTGTCACGTCCATATTACCTCTGATACCGATAGTCTCTTGACTTAACACCTGAACCCGACCTGGGATAAAGTCACGGTGTTAAGGCCACAAAACCTATCACGTCCATATTACCTCTGTTGGGTTTTATTTCAAATCTATTTCTCGCACCACCAGTGCGCAAAAGGGTAATAGGTCCACCAAAAAATTATTCCTGATTATCGTGTGTCACGTCCATATTATCTCTGATACCGACAGTCTCTTGACTTAACACCTGAATCCAACCCAGGATAACATAATGGTGTTAAGGCCACAGAACCTATCACGACCATATTACCTCTGTTAGGTTTTGTCTCAAATCTATTACCCGCACTAACTAGTACGGAAAAGGGTAATAGGTCCACAAAATTGTTTCAAATGTATTACCCGTACTACCAGTGCGCAAAACGGTAATAGGTCCACAAAATATTAATCAAATCTATTGCTCGTATCTCCAGATGCACAAAAGGGCAATATGTCTACAAAAAGTCCCCCAGTAGGATGTCCTTTATCAAACCACAAATGCTGTATTTGGCCCCCTAGTACATGTACCCCTTCCCTCACAATTATATGCTTCTGGAGCCCAGTTGTTCCGTTGCATTCACTCCCCAGTAGTAGAACAACCATGTCCACATCACCTCTGAGTTGTTTTCCTACCCCTTACAAAGCAGATGATGCTAAAAACAAATGTTTACCACATCCACCTTACCTCTGAGTAAACACCCCGTGCAACAACCCCTACGTTGTGGCGTATCAATCATAGAACTTTCACGTCCATATCACCTCTGAGTTGTTCTGTGTATCCTCACTGAGTTCACTCCTACCACGTCCATATCACCTCTGAGTAGGAAATCTCTACCATCAACCTCATATTTACCACGTCCATATCACCTCTGAGTAAATATGTTGGTCTCTCTCTCAACTTATTATCTGTACCTAAAACCAAGGTACGCCAAGGATGATAAGTCCACATAAAATCTCTAACAGAAATACCCAAACCTATCACGTCCATGCTACCTCTGATAGGATTGTCACACCTAAACAGTTCTACTATCCATGCTTCTTATTCAAAGTATTCCAAATTTCCAATTTGAAAACTTTGAAGGGGGACTTGTAGAAGCATGGATATTGCTTTTAGTTCCACATCAGAAAGGAGAAGAAGAAATGGCTCATTCTGTTCTATATAGAGCCCCCTTGCCTCCTTTGAAAAGGGTACCAAAATAAAAAAAGAAAATAATCACTCAACAGAATTACTCGCTGTCATGACGAGGATGAGTTGGGTTCTAAGTACTATGCGCCTTCGCGGGCTAGTATGAAGAAATCCAAGGCAGCACGGACCATGCACCTCAAACGTGCTATGCCAACAGTGAACCAGAGAAGCGTGCTCAAAATTATACGCGCTACCGATGGTAAACTGTACAGAGTCAACTCGGGTGCATTTGCAATTTGGACTCTTCCTACTACGCACCTTCGGGTGCTATGTCGAAGAAGTCTAGGGCAGTGTGGGCTCAATAAGCCTAGTTAACTGTTTAATCTGCTGACCGTCAGCGGGTACTGTTAACTGTTACACGGGCCCCTGAT
Source organism: Iris pallida (assembly GCA_029216955.1). Taxonomy (NCBI): domain Eukaryota; kingdom Viridiplantae; phylum Streptophyta; class Magnoliopsida; order Asparagales; family Iridaceae; genus Iris; species Iris pallida. The sequence continues at coordinate 21,081 of JANAVB010009102.1, read as the reverse complement.
GGAAACTTGTACAGAACCTCCCGTGTCTAGCCCTCTGCGGCAGACGGACAGGACAGGTCCCAAAAGTCTTCCAACAACGATCGAGAGCAAGTGCCTTACTAGCCTTAGATCAGGGAGCAAATATGTCCAAAAGTCTTCCTACAACGATCGAGAGCAAGTGCTTTTATTAGCCTCAAATCAGGGAGCAAATATGATACCTATGCACCCGGGCGCTCGGGATACCCGGGCCCACAAAACGGATACAAAGGTAGATCAATCTGCTCTTGACTTACGAAAGATGGTCATTCACAAACACAAGGAGAGAGAAGCAACCTTGGCGTGCGATGAGCCCTTTTCAGGACATCACTGTACCCAAGTCGCCATCAACTGCTGCTGCCACAAGACAGTGGCTCCACCACCAAAGCAGTATGTGTTCCAGCAACCGCAACCTGCTGTGCCTTTCTGACATCACCTCGGAAGCATGATGCCAATTGAAGACTTCATAACGGCCTACTCTCAACTAGACGCATTACTCAGATGTCTCAGTTAGGTGCATTGTCTCAGCCCGACGCATCACAATCTTTTGAGGGAGTCCATCGTCAAATTTTTTTCGAACAAAGAGATCCATAAATCTGCAGTGCCAGCACTCGCCAAGGAGGAGGATCGGTCAAATTCATCTTCATTGAGAAGTCAAAAGAAAGACAAACAAAATTCTCTCAAAATTGTTGCTGATCGCATAGGCATTATGCGGCCAAGTTGATCTAGGCCGCAGAAGGAAGAGCCGTATGAGCCTTATGAGGCTAAGTGGACTCGAGCCGCAGAAGGAATGCTCCCGAAGACCCCATGCGGCCAAGTGGCCTCGAGCCGCAGAAACAAGACTCTTGGAGACCCCATGCGGCTAAGTGGACTCGAGCCGTAGAAGCAAGGCTCCTGGAGACCTCATGCGCTAAGTGGACTCGAGCCGCAGAAGGAATGCTCCCGAAGATCCCATACGGCAAAGTGGAGCCGAGCCACAGAAGCAAGGCTTCTGGAGACCTCATGCGGCTAAGTGGGCTCGAGCCGCAGAAACAAGGCTCTCGAAGATCCCATGCGGCCAAGTGAAACCAAGCCGCAGAAGAAATGCTCCCGAAGATCCCATGCGGCCAAGTGGAGCCGAGCCGCAGAAGAAAGGCTCCGAAGGCCACTGTGCAGCCAAAACGATTCAGGCTCTACTCTGTGGCGGGGACACATGGCAAGTTGACCAAGTCCCAACTGTAACCCCTGTTTCTCAAAAAAAATTATTTTATTTTATTGTGTTTGAAAGTAATTTATTTTTGAAACTTTGTAAAAGATATTTAATATTTTTTCTGCATTTCAAAATGTAGTTTGTAATTAACGGTTTGAAAGTACTATTTAGTTTTAATAAATATTTTTCTTGAAATTTTATTATTGAAATTATAAATTTATTTATTATTATGTTTGGATTTTCAAAAAAATATCAGTTTTGAAAATAGTTTGAAAATCTTGATTATTTTTGGAGCAATGAATAGATTTAGTAACTTATTTTGAATAAGATTTAGATTTATAAAATATATTTTACCTTATTTGATAACATCAAACATTATTTAAAATACTTATAGTGACTAATTGTTGCTTTAAGAATTATTTATTCTAGATTTGAAATATTATTTGATTTAACGATTTATCTACTATATTATTTAAATTGCTTTGATAAACATTAAAATTATCTTAAAGTTATTATGTTGAATTTGATTTGGATTTAGATTTGGATTTGAATTCATATGATTTGGATTTAAATAATTTATTTAATTTAAATTTATGGAGAAACTTGTCTGTTAGAAATTCTAATCCTATTTGAATCATATCTAGTATTAGATAGAATATTTCTTATTTGAACTAATCATATTCCTATCCAAATTAGTTGGTAATCCTAATCATTTCTTTATTGATTGAGTTCTAATCATATCCTAATTCACTAATTGCTTTCCATTATCTATATATATTAAACCTATAAAATAAAATCATCTCTCGTACCTTCTTTTCCAAAATTTCTCTCTTTTTTTCGTCATAATTACCCCAAATCCGTCATAAATTCAGCCTTTCTTTTCAAATGTTTTACCAACTTCGAAAGGCCATAACTTCTAACTCCGGACTCCGTTTGACCTCCAGTTTTTTTTTTTGTTGCAACCGTCTCGAGGTATATTTTCTGAATATAAAATTTATTTTCAAATAATTTTAACCTATTTTTTGGAAAATTCGTGGAGTGTCAGTTGTCCGAAATTTGATACGTTTCGGTGTTTTCGAGATTCTGGGAGAACCAGGAATCGAAATCACGATCCGTTTGAAGTTTCGGAACGCTGATGAAAAAGTACACATCATATATTTTTTTCAACAATTTTTCAAAATATTTTATTTTTTTTGTTTTTATTTTAGAGGCCCGTCTCATCATCTAAAATCATCTTACGTAGCTTTAACTTTTGAGACTATTTTTGTGTCGACATGACAATATCGTGCCAGTCAGCTTCAAATCAAACTGAGGCAAGTATCACTATGACCTATTTTCCTTTATTTTATACTACATGTATCTTCGTGTCGTCTTTTCACTATTACTCCCTTATGGTTCATGGTTTTGTCATTGTTCATGATTACTATTGTGCACGAGAGTTAGAATCGGTTGGATATATATACATGTTCATGCCTTACTCATTGTTTCCTATTGTTTACAGTTTATCGTATTGCTAATGTTTATTGTGGTGGACATGTATTGTGAGTGAGTCGGGCGGGGGAATACAACAAGTAAGCATGTGGTCAACGATTTGAATACAGACCCCCTATACATTGTCACGCCCCAGAACCAGAATACTGGAGAGCGGGGGCGGACATAGCCAGCTACGTATGATGAAATAGAATCCATCTCACCATACGGTCACGGCTGTCTAGATATGTGAGGGTTATCTACAAGCCATCAGTCTCTTAAGGTCATAAAATAGCCTATTGTCTCAATCTCAACCAACTAGTAATAATCACAAGATGTCAGAGCATCAAATACATAAATATAAGGCGTCCCAAATATTACATATCAGATGATCATGAAGCTAGTCGTACAAAATGTAAGGACTAGCAAGAGTTCGGTCATACATGATCAACCCCCGGGGCTTGTCAATCATGTTACAGCCCGTAGGCAGACAATAAGAAAAGTGCAATACGAGCTAACACTTGCTCGTCGGCTAAACGCCTCAACAGAATAATTTACAATATTACAGTGGGAGAACAAAAAGAACCCACTCGTTGCCAAGGTTCTGCCTAGTGGCCACCATCTGGCTGGAAATCTGGTAGATCCTTTGGTGCTGCTCCGGTATCTGGCCATACAAAACCAGCTGGGTCAGACCCCAGAAAGAGCAAGTGCCACAAGGGAGGCTTCACTTAAGGACTAAAACCAGCAAATCATTAGCATTCAACATGTAAGAAAACAATAAGTAACACAGATTGGGGTTCGTGCACTACCAATGCACTTGTCCCAATCAGAGAAAATAATTAAGAGAAGCATCATGTTAAATAAAATATAGCTGGACAATATATATGAAAAGAAGACAATGATGAAAGTGACAATGAAGGGTACAATCAGGATAGTACAATCTGGAGTGACAATAGTGTTCAAGCATTATAGTGACAATCTGGAGTGGCGATCATTATAGTGACAATCTGGAGTGACAATCATTCAATCATGCTGGTACAATCTTACAATCGATCACTTCTAGACAATACTATACTGGACTAGACTCCATCCAATCAATCACGGCCAATCATTGCCTACGGCTTTCTACGTTAACTAACTAGGGTTATCACAATCCTAGTTACTAGCAAGATGCAATGAGATGCTCCAAGTAGTCACAGGCCCTGCAGCTACCCAGGTTATCCAGGCAATCATTATAGTGACAATCCAGTGAGTTCAATCATTAAAGTGTCAATGGAGGGAGAGTGCAAGACAATAGAGTTCAATCATTAAAGTGACAATCGAGAGTGCCCCACATGACAGTGGGCTGGAAATGTGCCCTACTCGTCGGCAGGCTACAAGTCCAAATATTTGCGGCCGGAATAACGGGGTCGCCTGTAACTGGGGAACATCTCTTCATGACTAGTAGATTATTCTAGTTATTAACCTTAGTTTATTTCAATATGTACCCCTGACCGTGGTACTCAGGGGTCCATGCCCTAGAAATGATGCGAGACAAGACTGGTTCATTTATACAAGCACAATCGCCCACGGTGTCAAGTCATTATACAGGTCATGTCATGTCAAGTAGCCGCCGCAACGGCTTATCGAGATATAACATGTCAGGTTATCCGGTCAAGTATACTAGTCAGGAGTGCGCCACGACGGGCCACTATCATGTCATGTCAGGTTACTGGTCGAGAGCGCACCACTACGGGTCATCATCAAGTCAGGTTGTCATATCAAGTCTATCATGTCAAGCCAATCATGTCAAGTTATCATTCCAAACATATTAAATAAATTCGTGATTATCAAGTTCATGACAAAAGGCGTAAGGATATAAAATGGGCGTAAAATATCTAATAAAATATCCAAATACAGGACTAATATGAATCACCGGTTACAAGTCAAGTATGCATCCCATCGGGTCACTATCAAGAAGATCAGAAAGTACCCGGATCATAAATCACAGAAATCAGAAACCATATTAGTCATAAGCAATTCATCAAAAACCGTGCCAGGTCGTGTTGGGTCAAGCAGTCGTGTCATGTGAAACAAGATCTCAAAACTCCAATCCATAGAAGAGAAGCCAAGCCTAGAGGATTAAACAAAATCAACATGGACAATGGATTGCGCAGGGGTTAGAGTGCGCAAGGGATGAACTGCGCGAGAGTTGGATCGCGCAGGGGCTGGACTGCGCTGGGTCAAGCGCGCAGGGAAATGGATTGCGCTAGGTCAGATTGCGCAGAAGATGAACTGCGCAAGAGCTGAGCCGCGCTGAGTCAGGTTGCGCAGGGATCGGATTGCGCACACACTGGATTGCGCACACACCGGATTGCGCAGAGAATGGATTGCGCCAGGGCGAGCTGCGCTGGCTGGATTGCGCCAAAACGAGCTGCGCGAGGCTAGATTGTGCCCAAACGAGCTGCGCGAGGCTAGATTGCGCCAGCACTAAAGAGTGCTGGGCTAACTGGTTTGCGCCAGCGCTAAAGAGCGCTGGACTGGATTGCGCTCGGGAACAGGGGTTTTCTTCCCCAAACCGAGAGAAAAGCCATGGAACTCAGAAATTCCAAGGACCACAACTAGGTCAAAACAAGTCCAAATCCAACTTTGCAAGGGTCTAATTTGTGTAAAATTCAATTCTCTTCAACATGGAACAATCAAAACATGAAAATGAACAAGTTTTATAGATCAAATCCACCAAAATCCGAAAATACTTCAAACCTAGATCTACAAAATTCCAAGCTCCAAATGGAGAAAATCCAAGTTCTAATGTTGCTCAAAATGAGCTAATAAAACTAATAGACAAATAAAATGTAGCCCTCAAGTGATAGCAAGATGCACTTGCCTAGGTGGGTGGTGGTGGTGGAGAGGAAGAAGCTTGAGGAAGAAGATGAAGAAAATAATAAGGAGAGAGAGAGAGAAGTTGATATTTATAATAGGGTAGGGTTCTCCATGTTAAACCAAAATAGACCAAACCAAAATAAACCAAGGTGAACCAAGTCAAGGCCAATAAACTCTCTCTCTAGCAATTTAAACCAAATGAACCATGAAATAAACCCAGCCTCACTAATCCAAGATAAACCCATGAACCATTAAAACCAATTGAACTATCCATGCCAATAAAACCAAGCCAATACAAAATAAACCAAGATAACTAATCATGACTAAAATAAAATATGGGTCCAAAATACGCATACGTACTCTAAATACGTATCACGAATTTGGGACATTACATCCTACCCACCTTAAAAGAATTCCGTCCTCGAAATTTAATCAAGAGGCTAGAGATGTAAGAGAAAGCTATTCTATCATAGGCAATTTACGCTACCAATCAATCATACAATCATTCATGCAAGTAAGGATTCGAAACGTAAGGCATAAGGAAGATATTACACCTTACGAGTCAAACCAGTCGGGATGACCTGATCAGATATCATCCTCATGCTCCCAAGTTTGACTCTCCCAAAGAGGGATGACTCTAAGCAACACGGACTAAACTGATAGTCTTGCGCTTGAGGTCTCTCTCTTTGGTCAAACATGGACACGGGCCTCTCCTCATATGAAAAGTTACGGTTATTGGTACCAACCCTTTCGAATGATCTAGGATATGGATCAGGTTCGGGATGTTCCGTCGCAATCAGGACACATGAAATACGTCATGCACCCCGCATAATGACGGTAGAAAAGCAAGATGAGAGGACACATATACCTCTCGGCCGATTCTGAACCTGAGCCTGGGCTAGGGCAAACTGTCGCGGGTTCTGTTGCTGGAAAGTCTTGGCCTGAGTCGGCAATGGCCTCGGGAACGGGAACTGCTGTGGTTGGTGAACTGGAGCTGGTACTGGTGCTGGTGCTGGTCCCCTAACCGAGGGACTAGATACTGTCGATGCTGAATCAACTCTGAATGGGCAGGACCCCACCCTATGGTCCGGTGCTCCACACAATAAACACAATCCCAACGCCTTGCGACACTCTGCTACCACGTGTCCAGGCTTCCCACAATAAGAACAACCTACGGCGGAAGACTGCGCTTGCTTCTGTTTCTGCTGAGGGTACGTCGGGGTTGAGTGCTGGACCGACGTAACTGAAGCTGCTCGCCTCGGAGCTCCAATAGTTAAAGTCTTAGCTGCTGGAGGTGGTGCCGAAGACTGGTTCATCTGACTATGGGACCGCTTCTGACCTCCGGTCCTGTCCACTATTCTCTGGGAGGTATACTCGTGCCTCCTTGCTGCTCACAACACCGCATCATAGGTCTGATGCTCGAACTGCTCCACTGCCAATATGATCTCTAGGTGAAGTCCCTGCTGGAAACTCTGTGCTCTGTCGAACTCGGTTGCCACCAAGGTAGGAGCAAACCGACTGAGTCTGGAAAACTCGACCGCATAACCGTCGACCGTTCTGCCTCCTTGCTTCAAGTTGGCAAATCTGGTCTGCAGGTCATATCGAGCCACCGCGTCGAAATACTTGGTCTGGAATCTTTCGCTAAACACTGCCCAGGGAACAGGTGCTGTCAATCCTACCGCTTGCATGGCCCACCAGTTGCGGGCTAGATCTAATAACTGCAGGCGCACCACCGCCACCTTCTCGTCTTCTGGAGTCTTTGCGGCCTCTAGAATAACTTCTGTATCCTGGAGCCAAGCATCTGCGGTAATGGCATCCTCGGTGCCGTCGAAGAATGGAGGATTCAGGCGCTTGAAACTGTTGGCTGCACTGTTTCCCGGATGACCGCCTCTGTTCAGAGCATCTTGTACTGCCTGGTGCAATGCATCACCTCGGCGATCTTGAGAAGCTAACAATGATCTGATGAGACCTTCCAAAGTGCCATCATCAGGCTCTACTGGCTGAACAGGGGGCACTGGTCCTTCAGAAGGCATGGCTCGAGAGGCGGCTTCTGAGGACTGAGCTTGACCTTCTTGCTGTTGCTGGGCTGCTGGCTGGGCTCCTTCCGGCTGATCAACATGAACGATGTCACTGAAGCAATGACATCAGGGATATTAAGGAAGGACCAGGATAGAACAATGATGCAAGCATGTTATCAAGTCAGGGATCCAAGGAGATAAGAAGATACGAGTGGAGATCAAAGGCGAGTACAGATTGAGACATCTATCTGGTAAACCCCCACATATCTTGATTGACAAGACCTGCATGGGCCACCACTTAAACCATGTCACGCCCCAGAACCAGAATACTAGAGAGCGGGGGCGGACATAGCCAGCTACGTATGATGAAATAGAATCCATCTCACCATACGGTCACGGCTGTCTAGATATGTGAGGGTTTATCTACAAGCCATCAGTCTCTTAAGGTCATAAAATAGCCTATTGTCTCAATCTCAACCAACTAGTAATAATCACAAGATGTCAGAGCATCAAATACATAAATATAAGGCGTCCCAAATATTACATATCAGATGATCATGAAGCTAGTCGTACAAAATGTAAGGACTAGCAAGAGTTCGGTCATACATGATCAACCCCCGGGGCTTGTCAATCATGTTACAGCCCGTAGGCAGACAATAAGAAAAGTGCAATACGAGCTAACACTTGCTCGTCGGCTAAACGCCTCAACAGAATAATTTACAATATTACAGTGGGAGAACAAAAAGAACCCACTCGTTGCCAAGGTTCCACCTAGTGGCCACCATCTGGCTGGAAATCCGGTAGATCCTTTGGTGCTGCTCCGGTATCTGGCCATACAAAACCAGCTGGGTCAGACCCCAGAAAGAGCAAGTGCCATAAGGGAGGCTTCACTTAAGGACTAAAACCAGCAAATCATTAGCATTCAACATGTAAGAAAACAATAAGTAACACAGATTGGGGTTCGTGCACTACCAATGCACTTGTCCCAATCAGAGAAAATAATTAAAAGAAGCATCATGTTAAATAAAATATAGCTGGACAATATATATGAAAAGAAGACAATGATGAAAGTGACAATGAAGGGTACAATCAGGATAGTACAATCTGGAGTGACAATAGTGTTCAAGCATTATAGTGACAATCTGGAGTGGCGATCATTATAGTGACAATCTGGAGTGACAATCATTCAATCATGCTGGTACAATCTTACAATCGATCACTTCTAGACAATACTATACTGGACTAGACTCCATCCAATCAATCACGGCCAATCATTGCCTACGGCTTTCTACGTTAACTAACTAGGGTTATCACAATCCTAGTTACTAGCAAGATGCAATGAGATGCTCCAAGTAGTCACAGGCCCTGCAGCTACCCAGGTTATCCAGGCAATCATTATAGTGACAATCCAGTGAGTTCAATCATTAAAGTGTCAATGGAGGGAGAGTGCAAGACAATAGAGTTCAATCATTAAAGTGACAATCGAGAGTGCCCCACATGACAGTGGGCTGGAAATGTGCCCTACTCGTCGGCAGGCTACAAGTCCAAACATTTGCGGCTGGAATAACGGGGTCGCCTGTAACTGGGGAACATCTCTTCATGACTAGTAGATTATTCTAGTTATTAACCTTAGTTTATTTCAATATGTACCCCTGACCGTGGTACTCAGGGGTCCATGCCCTAGAAATGATGCGAGACAAGACTGGTTCATTTATACAAGCACAATCGCCCACGGTGTCAAGTCATTATACAGGTCATGTCATGTCAAGTAGCCGCCGCAACGGCTTATCGAGATATAACATGTCAGGTTATCCGGTCAAGTATACTAGTCAGGAGTGCGCCACGACGGGCCACTATCATGTCATATCAGGTTACTGGTCGAGAGCGCACCACTACGGGTCATCATCAAGTCAGGTTGTCATATCAAGTCTATCATGTCAAGCCAATCATGTCAAGTTATCATTCCAAACATATTAAATAAATTCGTGATTATCAAGTTCATGACAAAAGGCGTAAGGATATAAAATGGGCGTAAAATATCTAATAAAATATCCATATACAGGACTAATATGAATCACCGGTTACAAGTCAAGTATGCATCCCATCGGGTCACTATCAAGAAGATCAGAAAGTACCCGGATCATAAATCACAGAAATCAGAAACCATATTAGTCATAAGCAATTCATCAAAAATCGTGCCAGGTCGTGTTGGGTCAAGCAGTCGTGTCATGTGAAACAAGATCTCAAAACTCCAATCCATAGAAGAGAAGCCAAGCCTAGAGGATTAAAACAAAATCAACATGGACAATGGATTGCGCAGGGGTTAGAGTGCGCAAGGGATGAACTGCACGAGAGTTGGATCGCACAGGGGCTGGACTGCGCTGGGTCAAGCGCGCAGGAAAATGGATTGCGCTAGGTCAGATTGCACAGAAGATAAACTGCGCAAGAGCTGAGCCGCGCTGAGTCAGGTTGCGCAGGGATCGAATTGCGCACACACTGGATTGCGCACACACCGGATTGCGCAGAGAATGGATTGCGCCAGGGCGAGCTGCGCTGGCTGGATTGCGCCAAAACGAGCTGTGCGAGGCTAGATTGCGCCCAAACGAGCTGCGCGAGGCTAGATTGCGCCAGCACTAAAGAGTGCTGGGCTAACTGGTTTGCGCCAGCGCTAAAGAGCGCTGGACTGGATTGCACTCGGGAACAGGGGTCTTCTTCCCCAAACCGAGAGAAAAGCCATGGAACTCAGAAATTCCAAGGACCACAACTAGGTCAAAACAAGTCCAAATCCAACTTTGCAAGGGTCTAATTTGTGTAAAATTCAATTCTCTTCAACATGGAACAATCAAAACATGAAAATGAACAAGTTTTATAGATCAAATCCACCAAAATCCGAAAATACTTCAAACCTAGATCTACAAAATTCCAAGCTCCAAATGGAGAAAATCCAAGTTCTAATGTTGCTCAAAATGAGCTAATAAAACTAATAGACAAATAAAATGTAGCTCTCAAGTGATAGCAAGATGCACTTGCCTAGGTGGGTGGTGGTGGTGGAGAGGAAGAAGCTTGAGGAAGAAGATGAAGAAAATAATAAGGAGAGAGAGAGAAGTTGATATTTATAATAGGGTGGGGTTCTCCATGTTAAACCAAAATAGACCAAACCAAAATAAACCAAGGTGAACCAAGTCAAGGCCAATAAACTCTCTCTCTAGCAATTTAAACCAAATGAACCATAAAATAAACCCAGCCTCACTAATCCAAGATAAACCCATGAACCATTAAAACCAATTGAACTATCCATGCCAATAAAACCAAGCCAATGTAAAATAAACCATGATAACTAATCATGACTAAAATAAAATATGGGTCCAAAATACGCATACGTACTCTAAATACGTATCACAAATTTGGGACATTACATACATTGATTGCATAATATCAGTCATGCATCACACGTATGACTGACGGATATCCCAAGCCGTCTACATGCTGAAAGTTGGTATTCTAAAACACACAGTACACGTGACTTA
>JANAVB010009102.1:0-5000 GCA_029216955.1 Iris pallida | reverse complement strand
TTAGAAATAGGTTGTCTTGGTACGTAATGACTAGATGAGGGTAGTTTAGGCTAGTCTTGACCCCCGTTGACCAAGAGTGACTTTTGACCGAAAGTCAACTTTAAGTCAACGCTTGACCTAGAATCGACCCAAAACCAAACCAGAGTTGACTAGTTGACTGAAAGTCAACAGTTAGTCAACATTAGACTAGTTTGACTAGGGTTGACCTAGAGTTGACCAGAGTTGACCAGTTGACCAAAAGTCAACTGTAAGTCAACATTTGACCCAGTTTGACCTAGTTTGACTTGGATTGACTTCCTGTGACCTTGTTTGACCTTGGTTGTCCTATGTGACCTAGTTTGTCTCAGTATGACCTAGTATGACCTAGTTTAGCTTGGCATGACTTAGTTTGACCTAGTTTGACTTAGACTGCATATCATGACCAGATTAGCTTTTCTTTTATTATTAAACCCTGTTTGGACTCATGGTATCTCATCTTTAGGTCTGTGATTACTCTGAGCATCTGTTCACCTTATCAGCTCAAGACCACAGGCGAGTACATTCACTGATATTTTCATTGTCTTGATATCTGCTATATTCGATTCAGTTATAGTGTCTTACGATTCCTGACACGATGGTTCACGGACTAGTATACGTCGGATCCTGTCATGAGATGTCGTTCCTGGATTACTTGGTATATTGGTACATTACTCGACTTGTTACCTGTACTTGTATAAACATGGACTTGGGAGTGGGCTGGCCTCCTGCTCTTGAGTCCCGTGTTATGATGTGTCATGTCTGGATTCTTTATACTATTCGGGGATGGAGAGTTATTAGTGGTTGTGTGATCAAAATCCCTACTTGTTCCTCACACTTGTACTTGTTACTTGTTCATAGCTATACCCTCGCTCACGACCGGTAAAGCCTGACCCCACTTGTTCATAGATTTCCATGGTGGCCGGCCTGATCTTGCTCCGTTGTACACTTGTTCATAGCCGGGCAGATGGAAAGCCTGATCATGTTTTCAAGCCGATCACATAACGCACTAATAATCAAGGCATATTTTATATTTATTTATCATAGGAGGCTAAGTTCTGTTCAGGAAAAAGGGTTAAACCCCGGTCCTTTTTGGTTTACGGGTTGTAACTTAAATTCCGAATAGTTCCCAAGTCATCCTATAAATTGTCGTCCTATTCAGTACTCACTCCTGTTATATATTTCCTGTTGGTTTTTGTCTTGTATTTCACATGTTCTACATGCTCTTATGCTATACCTTGATTGGAGGCTAAGTTCTGTTCGGGAGAAGGGTTACAACCCGGTCCTTGTTTGGTTTAAGGGTTGTAATCGGCTTCCGAATAGCTCCCAAGTCTTCCCATATCTTTGTCTTGTATTTTATTATACTGTTTATTATAGAATTTATCAATTCATATCGAACTGCTGTTAGTGTTTGTACTTGCTCATTTTTCTGACAGGATACCGTTGATATATACAGATATTTCTGAGGCAGACTGCTCCACCTACTATGAGGTCGAGACAGATGGAGACTTAAGCCAGGACTGTGGCTGTTAGTTGAGCCACTAGACTTTGCACTCCCAGAGTAGTTAGCTTAGTTAGGTTTGTCTGGACTGTGATCCAGCTTTTGTTTTAGACGTAGTAGTTATATTTATATTTTGTGACTCTGTGATTGTTGTTTCTCTCCGGTTGTATTGGATGTTGAACTCATTTTCGTTTTCACATCTATCATATTTCCTTTCAGTGTATCTATCCTAGTTTTATCTTGTGATTAAGTTATGCCATATATATTCCTCCGTGCGGAGATGACAGGTACCCTTATACTGTTTAGTGTAGTTTTTGTAGACGACCTATACAGCGTTCTACCACCGATTCTGCGACGTAGGCTGTACGTAACCACCTGCTCGTGCCCCAATCAGGGTGCGGGTCGTGACATATTTTTGTGGTGGCCCATGCAGGTCTGTGTCGCAGTTAGTGCGATCTTGTAACGGTGCTCGACTTAGAGTACTAATTACGACCCTACGACTAGGACATAGGATCTAGGATATGATATGAGTTATCAATCACATTTTTGGAAAATTCTAATCTTTTGATTACCATGACAACTTCTTACATGAATTCAATTGTCCTTCCTTGATATTCCTTATCATGTGCCATATTGATCTCCTTGTTTCAATCTATTAGGATGACGATTACCCGCTCTCAGGCAGTAGGATCTAGTGCTATTCCAGAGAGGCCCGATCCGGTAGGACCTCCACCTCCGACTGCGAAAGCTACAGTTGAGGGAGTTGCCACCTCAGTTCCTCTCCTTCAGGCTGGGGGAGTATCAGCGACAGTTCCAGAAGGTCTTCCACCTCCAGCAGCGGGACGTCTATAGTCATTCCTGAGACTCTTCCACCGTCGCCTCCGCTAACGATGGATGCACAACAGATGATGGCCCTTCTACAGCAGATGATGCAGACCCAGAGGGCCCAGGCCGAGGCACAGCACATCAGGGTGACGCATCTCACCGCCAGCAGAGGTGTTACGGCAGAGCATGGAAAACTCCCACCAACTGGCGATGGTAGCAGTAGAGAGGGTTGTACCGGGTACAGTTCAGAGTGCCCCAGTTCAGCAGCAGGGTCAGGGGAGGCCTAGCACTTGTCTAGATTTCAGAAAGATGAACCGAGGGACTTGAACGGTACGAGGGTATCCTGTATGCAGATGACTGGTTGGAGGAATCCAGAGAAGCCTGGAGTTAGTAGAGGTTCCGAGGGGACTATGGGTCACTGCTGCAGCGAGTCAGTACTTCGACATCGCCTTGACGTGGTTTCGCACGGATCCTCGTGCATCGGTGAGAGGTTTGACATGGAAGAACTTCAGGGGCTCTTTAAGGAGAAGTTCTATCCCGATGTGGCTCTGACAGCTCTGGAGGCCCAGTTCGTCGGATTGGTACAGGGGAACTCGTCGGCGGACGAGTATGCAGCGAAGTTCTTTCGTCTGAGTAGGTTTGTACCATATCTGATCCAGAATGAGGGGTATAAGGCCCGCAAGTTCCGGAGGGATCTTATTCATGCGGTTCGCACTCGTACTTCCGGATGACACGATGTGACCTTCGAGCAGATATGATGAAGGCACAGATAGCAGAGGAGGACTTCGACCTCAAGCCGAAGAGGGCAGCGATGTTCTTGGAGCGAGCTCTAGTACGGGGCTGGTGAAGTGCCCTCATTTCCAGCAGAGGCAGTTTCAGCAGAAGCCTAGTAGCTTCAGCACGGCACCAAGCACGTATCCACCAGCAGCAGGGTCTGGGCCAGAGACAAGCATATAGTGTGCTTTCTGCGGGAAACTGGGGAACACCCAGAATGTTTGTCGGATGAGGCTGGGAGTTTGTTTATTCTGTGGAGCTGCAGATCACCAGATGAAGAACTATGCTGCTCGTGCAGCAACAGGCAGGCCAGGACAGAGTACAACAGGCTAGGAGAGGCCAGCATGGGTGAGCTTTCACCATGACAGTTGTGGACACTCAGGCAGTAGAGCAGCAGATTGCAGGTTCCAATCTTTCGATCTCATTTCCGCATTGCCTCCTTATAACTGTCTTAAAATTCGATTCCACTGTTCCTTGATCGTTTGATAAATTTTGTTCTTGTGATATGATTTTGCTGAGATAAGCGTATGGGCTAGGTCGCCTCGATTATGAGATTTTAGAATCCTCTAGGGTCATGCTAGCAGGCATAGTGAGGACATATAGTCGGATTATGGACGTATTTCTCGGGTTGGGAATTTAAGGGTTTCGCTGCCAAGCATACGGCAATGCGAAAATTTTAAATACCATAATTCTAGATGTATTTACCTTAGTCGAGGACTCTGTGATTATCGTAGCCTTGCCTCTACTAGCATGACGGAGATTCTGAGTATCATAATTGGACAAACGCATAAGATTATCGAACTGCATGATTTGAATTGGATAATTTTAAATTTATAATTTAGTCATTTATTTTTGTCATTTAAATCATGCTTGATTTGGAGATTTTAATCATTTTAAATTTTTCAAGCCATGACTTGTGATTTTGATATTTTGCTAGTGAAATCCTACAAACTGTTTGACTAGAGCCTAACAAGTGAATAGGATGTTTTAGTGTGTCATTTTTGGCCTAAGGGTTTGGTCATTGGACCTCTTTAAATTTTTGATATTTATTACATTGTGATGTTGATTTGACTTTGGATATATGTGATTTTGTGTTGGTTTCGTGTCCGTGACACACGTAACAGTTTTTTATTTGCAAGTGTTGATGTGCCTCAAGAGATTTTTATTGTTGCAAAAAATTGAAGTATTTAGCGGGGTTTTTCTGCATGTGTTTCTTGTGATTGCCTGTTTAATTTCGAGGACAAAATTTTTAGGTAGATATGATTATCACCCCCAGTTTTAAGAACAAGAATATTTTGGTCATTTTCCACTTTAGAATAATTTAGAATTATTTATTTATTTATGATATTATTTGGGGTTATTTGAGTCGGATTCGAATTTTACTCAATCCGACTTGGATCGGGGACCCGGGGTAGCTTTGATCAAGTGGGACCCACTATTAGTTAGGCATGGCCCACATAAAAATATTTTAGTTAGTATGTTAGACTAATTATTCATGACTAAGTTTGGTTTAATTGAGACTTAAACTAGACTAATTTAGCCTCAACCTAAAACCTATTCCCAATAATTAATCAATAAGACAAGTGGGGGGTTTTAGTCATTGGAAATAGGGACAACTTTTCATAGGTGGCCGGACATGAATAGGTGGGGAGTGAGTCATCCTCATTTGTTATTATCTATAAATTCTCTCTCTTGCTTCCCTAAATTTTGAGATGAACCACCATGATTTCATCTCCAAATCATCCTTTTCCACCAAATCTTCTTCATTCTTCACTACTCCATGAAGAGAGGGTGCTAGCCAAGTTTGGGAGAATTTGGCTCTTGTTCGTGTCCATTTGGAGGTCTCTTCGTGTCGTGTCATATCGGGAGGAGTTTCCTTAGGTTT
>JANAVB010009101.1:0-27172 GCA_029216955.1 Iris pallida | reverse complement strand
TAGCTTTAGTAAAAAATAATATTAAAATTTTAAAAAGCTAGCCCTCCCCCCTCCAACACTCCGTCCATTGCCGCCTCGTATCTCTCCTCAGCTCACACTTGACCATTCACTCCCCCCCCCCAATGGGCCTCTCCGCAGTCGCTCGCCCTCATCGTGCATCACATTGGCTGCAGGAAATGGCATCACAACTTGTTGCCATTTTGTGCAGCCCACATAGGTGCACGGACGGCAAGTGACTGCTTGGAGATGCATGAGGGAGGGACGAGTAGTCAGGTGTGAGCGGGAGGGATGGGTGGCAGCGTCTGTTGTGGATGGAGGTAGGGTTAGGGTCTTTATTTTGTAATTTTTTTAAAAGTTATAATAGGGGGTCACTAGACGATGGGGCATATCCGCCCGACCGTCATACTATGATGATTGTATGATCAGTTTTTGGAATTATCAATATAATCGAATGGTATGGCTAAATCCAAAGAGTCTTTCCTACTTTGTGTTATGATTTGATAGATTTAAATTTTTTTTGGAGTAATCTAAAATCTCACGGCTCGAACAACTTCCCATTTTAGAAGGTGGAAAATTTCCATTAACTAATGTATTGAACTTTATTGAATTCTTATATAGTAATTAGAATTAGTTGCTGTGGTATGTTGAATAGTAATTTTTCCGTCTACTATGGGTTCTAAAATAATATTCTCTTTTTTCATTCTCATTTTTAATTTTCTGTTATGGGGGTAACTGAAAATCTAGATGGTTCAAGGTATTTAAGTGACAAACTGTTTAGGCTATCAAATTGTCAATAAAGTTTTTAGGGTATTGAAAGACCAAAATATGGTATTTAAAGGGTATCTAAGTGCAAATTAGCCTTAGGAGCAAACATTGTTCTTTAATCTTTTGATTTTGTTAGTTGGTAACCAGCTACCTGGGTTGCACATGCACATTTAACAACTACTATTGTATGCATCAGAGAGGAATAACCATTTTCTGGAAGACAATAAGAACGAAATCAAATTAGCCTTAGTCTGTAGAATGTGCTCTATAGGCTGGGAGGGTTGCAGACTTTGTTCATTACCTTTGATGTATGTGATTATATTGTTGGTGTTCATCTCTACTGGATGTGCATAATGTGATGGGTTAAGCTTCCACAGGATTAAGGATGTACATGCACCTTCCTAGTCCATTATATACAAACATGACTTCTTTGCTTTCTACCTTCGATTAGTAATGGGTTCAGACAGAATAAGTGACATTAGCATCCAGATTACTTTGACTTACAGTCTTCAACACTTTGGTAGGTACCGTAGAATTGCCGGTTGTTACTAAATCCATCGAAGGACAATGCGACAGTCTAGGAAGCACGGACACTCCAAAAATATAGGTTTTGTCGTGCTGTACACGTACTTGCACGTATTGAACACAACCAGGATATTCCAAATACACTAGGACATCGAAATATGATGTTACCGTTTGAAAACACTTAAAACTGTAAAAAAAATTACAAGTTTGCCATTTTGAAAACACTAAGGGCCACCCCGCTCCTATCGATCGAGGACTGCAGGGCTTGCCTGCGGTCCTCGATTGACAATTTTTTTTTTTTTTTACCTACAGTGACTGCAGGGCTTGCCTGCAGTCCAAAGTGAAGCAGGACTGCATGTAAGGCCTGCAGTCCGCTTCCCCGCGAACGATCCACGGTTGCTCTTCTTTTTCTTTTTGTTGAACGAATGAAAGGGGGTCTCACCGGCAAGGGAGGGGACCTAGGGTCGCTGCGGCGGTGGGAGGGAGGCAGAGCTAGGGCTGTGGCGGGGGGAGCGAGGCGGGGGGGGGCGGGGCTACGGCGGGGGGAGGGGGGCTGCGGTGGGAGGGAGTCGGAGGTGGGGCTGTGGGGGTGGTGGGAGGGGGGGGGGGGCTGCGGCGGGTGGAGGGTGGGCTGTGGCGGTCACTGTAGCTCCTCCTCCGCCTCATCGGGCTCTCCTCTACGACGTCCGCGAGCCATGCGACCGGGTCTTCGGCGACCCCAACCCCCTACCGCGTGCCTCCCCGTCCGTCGAGCTCCTCCCCGAATCAGTTCCTCCGCGCTGGCACGAGCCCGTCGGCCGACCCCAAATCCAAAGCCCCCAGCCACCGCGTGAAGACAGGACAGCAGTGCAAGGACTGCAGTTCTCCTCCAAAGTCCTCTTGGTGGCCCTTAGTAAACTTGTGAACTTTAGGTTGCTCTTAGTAAAAAAAAATACAAAGGCATGGTTACCCTTAGTAGATGGGTAGCCCTTAGTAAAAAGAGGGTGGCTTTTAACATTTGTCTTTCAGAAATTAAAAGTTTGAGGGTTCTTTGTTTTAAAGTTAGTCCTATTCTTCGTACTCGGGGAAGAAACCCACAAACAAAATTAGGTTACAAAACACAGAAGCCCTAGCGGAGCTTGGAATTAGGGTTTCTCGTCGCGAGCTACCATGTCCAAGAATGACGGAAGCGGCGGAGACCTCCAGCTGGTCGTCGCCGGCGCCACAGCCGGCGCAACACAGAACGCCGTAGACCTCCCGAAGGCATTGGCGGCGGGAGGTGCAGGCGCTCTGGTGGAGTACAAGAAGAGCGGGGTCGTCCTTAGGAGGACGAGGAGGACCTGGAGGTGAAGCTACGCCGGATCATCGACAACGTGCCTGTCCGGGTCAACAACACCTCCGGCAGCTCCGTCGGTTCCGGCTCCGGCGACTTCCACCAGGTTAAAATGTCACAAGCAGCAAGTTTTTCTTCGATTCTTTGTTTTTTTTTTCATTCGAAGGAAGGGAAATCTAAACCTAACCCTAACTCTGATATTGCTACAAAAGTGGTTATATGTCGTATCAGACACGATACAGACGCTCCAAAAGTAGTGCTTTTCCAGTGTTGCCGTGTCATATTTGTGTCTGTGCAAGTTGCGACATGGGTCCATGAGAGTTGGAAAAGACATAACTTGAAATCACATTGTTTGATATCTGAACGAACGAACGAAAGGGGTGGCTTTTCCACTTTGTTTCTTTTTCTTTTTGTTGAACGAACGAAAGGGATGAAAAAAAGAAACAAAGAATCGAAGAAAAATTGCTGCTTGTGACATTTTAACCTGGTGGAAGTCGCCGGAGCCGGAACCGGCGGAGCTGCCGGAGGTGTTGTTGACCCGGACAGGCACGTTGTCGATGATCCGGCGTAGCTGCACCTCCAGGTCCTCCTCGTCCTCCCTAAGGACGACCCCGCTCTTCTTGTACTCCACCAGAGCGCCTGCACCTCCCGTCGCCGACGCCTTCGGGAGGTCTACGACGTTCTGTTTGCGCCGGCTGTGGCGCCGGCGACGACCAGCTGGAGGTCTCCGCCGCTTCCGTCATTCTTGGACATGGTAGCTTGCGACGAGAAACCCTAATTCCAAGCTCCGCTAGGGCTTCTGTGTTTTGTAACCTAATTTTGTTTGTGGGTTTCTTCCCCGAGTACGAAGAATAGGGCTAACTTTAAAACAAAGAACCCTCAAACTTCTAATTTCTGAAAGACAAATGATAAAAGCCACCCCCTTTTTACTAAGGGCTACCCATCTACTAAGGGTAACCATGCCTTTGTATTTTTTTTTACTAAGAGCAACCTAAAGTTCACAAGTTTACTAAGGGCCACCAAGAGGACTTTGGAGGAGAACTGCAGTCCTTGCACTGCTGTCTGTCTTCACGCGGTGGCTGGGGGCTTTGGATTTGGGGTCGGCCGACGGGCTCGTGCTAGCGCGGAGGAACTGATTCGGGGAGGAGCTCGGCGGACGGGGAGGCACGCGGTGGAGGGGTTGGGGTCGCCGAAGACCGGGTGGCATGGCTCGCGGACGTCGTAGAGGAGAGCTCGAGGAGGCGGAGGAGGAGCTACAGTGACCGCCACAGCCCACCCTCCTCCGCCGCAGCCCCCCCCCCCCCCACCTCCCGCCACAGCCCCACCTCCGACTCCCTCCCACCGCCGCAGCCCCCCTCCCCCTGCCGTAGCCCGCCCCCCCCCCCCCCCCCGCCTCCCTCCTCCGCCACAGCCCTAGCTCCGCCTCCCTCCCACCGCCGCAGCCCCCTAGGTCCCCTCCCTTGCCGGTGAGACCCCCTTTCGTTCGTTCAACAAAAAGAAGAAAGAAACAAAGTGGAAAAGCACTATTTGGAGCGTCTGTATCGTGTCTCGGACACGATACAGACGCTCCAAAAGTAGTGCTTTTCAGTGTTGCCGTGTCATATTTGTGTCTGTGCAAGTTGCGACATGGGTCCATGAGAGTTGGAAAAGACATAACTTGAAATCACATTGTTTGATATCTGAACCCAGATTATGAAATGGGAAAAAAACGCTTGACCTAGAGGGAGTTTTGGTACTAGTTTGGGAAAGGATCTGTCGGACTTGCCTGAAATTTTAGGCCTTGTGTTCCGCAAGGTGAGCATGATATCCTAGTGTATTTTGGAGTGTTTTGTTTCCAGTCGGACACGACATGGTTTGATGCCTATTTTTGGATTGTCCGTGCTTCCTAGCAAATAACATATATTAATACTAGGTCTGTCAAAAACAAGATCGGCTTATTGGGCCAAGGAAATTAGCGACTACTAGTTAGGACGCAAGAACCAAGATGGCAATTCATTTGGGTAGCATTCTAATTTTATTAACTAATATACTTGTTTGGTTTATGGGAATGCCATTTATTTTCTATTTGGCTTAATGTATCATGGAGATCAATGGAATTATGTATAGCAAATTGTACCATCGTACCTCTTCGTATATACTCTTTATAGTTTAGGGAACTCTGAGAATGCTCTTTGGTTGCATGAGCTTAAATTGCATACCCTAAATCTAGGTCTACTATCCACCGACTGAGGGTCTAGGTTTCATGGCATGGTTCTCTCATGCTCATAGCAACCTAAGCTAGGAATTTGGCACCAACATAGATGGTTGACAATCAGTCATAGAATTTTCAAATTTTTAACAGAGCTTTTTTATGTTCCATAGTCCATACCTGACCCCATTCTCATGGGAGAAGGCTTGGATGATGGCAACGACATATCATTTTTTTTGTCATGGTGTAAACCATTTATTCCTTAAACCACTATCCTCCCTGTCAAGGAAGGATATTTGAAGCGCTCCCTGAAGATTTTTTTAATGTGACGAAACACTATTTATTTTTTTCGTCATCTGCCCCATTTTATTCTTCAAATTTAACACAACTCGCTCGTATAACCAATAGGATTGACTGACCCTTATGATCAACTATTTCCTGTAAATTATGTATTGTTACACCAAAGGTCTTGTTGTTCACATGAGGAGATAAGAATATAAGATTAACGGCAGAATCTATCAATAAGAATACAAGTGTCATGGTTCTCATTCCAACAAGCAATTTGTATGACAGTGTTACCTTTATCTTGATTCCAATCTATATTATTAACAAATATAAAGGTGCAAGCTAGTCTATACAAAGGTAAGCGTAGAGCAGAACTAGATAGACATCTATCTTATAAAAGACAAAGGCACAAGTTTAATGCATTGTGGACTTTGAACAACATGTATCTGCATCTTTGCCCAAAACCTATGAAACACTATTTCTTGAAACAGCCTATTAACCAATGCATTTATCTACAAAGAGATATACTTACTCCTGTCGGGCTTCTACTCCATCGAGTTTCAAAACTAATTGATGCTTTCCTTCTCTTCTTATTCTTTTTCATATTTCCCATGCCTGTACACTGATAATCTTGGCACTAGTCTAGAATTTGTTCTGAGTATAAGCCAGCCCCTTCCCTTATTTATAATAAATGCAGAAAGGTTAGCACTAGATTGAGTAAGGAAGCTATAGCCTAATTGTCCCATATCAAGCTACTCTTGTATAAGTTGGACTACATTTGTATCTGTGCACGATAAGTAGCTAAGTTGGAAACCATGAACCGACAAATTTTAAGATGGACTTATCTCAGTAGTTGACCAAGCACCTACTGGCCATATATGATTGAGATATCCTATAAGTATGGTCCTCATAAACATGAGACCGTTAAACTCTTGGAGATTAAGGCCTTATCTATCTATGGTTTAACAACTCGAGATTAAGGCCTTATCTGGCTATGGTTTAACAACTCGAAACGACACCAAACCTAAGTTTTCTCCAACACCCTAATTGTGAGCTAGTTGGCTGAATTCTGGAATTAGGAGATAATAGTCCAAGATTCATTCCCCGTAAGTCAAAATAATCCACGAAACCATGGAAGTGTTTATGGTATTCTGGAATCATGTTATTATTAATGTTAAAATTTCCAGCTTAATTGAATTAGGAGCAGGCTAATCTGCATTTAAATACCGTGAACTATCACATTTTGGCACTTGTAATATCCCCTTTTTTATTGGGAAGTTGATACCTTGAACTTAGTAAGTTTTGGCAATATGTCCCCTCCTTTCCTCACCCGTCTAACTTAACGGGCATATGCAAAACACGTACTATTCTTGACTATTTTGTCCCTAAATTATAGAAAAACTTGCTCTCCTAGCTTTAGTAAAAAATAATATTAATTTTTTTAAAAACCTAGCCCTCCCCCCTCCAACACTCCGTCCATTGCCGCCTCGTAATCTCCTCAGCTCACACTTGACCATTCACTCCCCACCTCCCCAATGGGCCTTCCGCAGCTCCTCGCCCTCATCGTGCATCACATTGGCTGCACGAAATGGCATCACAACTTGTTGCCAGTTTGTGCAGCCCACATGGGTGCACGGGCGGCGAGTGGCTGCTTGGAGATGCACGAGGGAGGGACGAGTAGTCAGTGTGAGCGGGAGGATGGGTGGCAGCGTCTGTTGTGGATGGAGGTAGGGTTTGGGTCTTTATTTTGTAATTTTTTTAAAAGTTATAATATGGGGATCACCAGACGATGGGGCATATCCGCCCGACCGTCATCATACTATGATGATTGTATGATCAGTTTTTTGGAATTGTCACTATAATAGAATGGTATAAATCCAAAGAGTCTTTCCTACTTTCTGTGTTATGATTTGATAGATTTAAATTTTTTTGGAGTAATCTAAAATTTCACGGTCGAACAACTTCCCATTTTAGAAGAAGGGAAATTTCCATTAACTAATGTATTGAACTTTATTGAATTCCTTATATAGTAGTTAGAATTAGTTGCTGTGGTATGTAGAATAATAATTTTTTCGTCTACTATGGGTTCTAAATATAATATTCTCTTTTTTTCATTCTTTTAATTTTCTGTTAGGGGGGTAAACTGAAAATCTAGATGGTTCAAGGTATTTAAGTGACAAACTGAAGTTTAGGGTATTAAATTGTCAATAAATTTTTAGGGTATTGAAAGATCAAATATGGTATTTAAAGGGTATCTAAGTGCAATTAGCTTAGGAGCAAACCTTGTTCTTTAATCTTTTGATTTGTTAGTTGGTAACCAGTACTGGGTTGCACATGCACATTTAACAGCTACTATTGTATGCATAGAGGAATAACCATTTTCTGGAAGACAATAAGAACGAAATCAAATTAGCCTTAGTCTGTAGAATGTGCTCTATAGGCTGGGAGGGTTGCAGACTTGTTCATTACTTTGATGTATTGATATTTATATTGTTGGTGTTCATCTCTACAGGATGTGCATAAAGTGATGGGTTAAGCTTCCACAGGATTAAGGATGTACATGCACCTTCCTAGTCCATTATAAACAAACATGACTTCTTTGCTTTCTACCTTCGATTGGTAATAGGGTTCAGACAGAATAAGTGACACTAGCATCCAGATTACTTTTAACTTACAGTCTTCAACACTTTGGTCGGTACCGTGGAATTGCCGGTTGTTACTCTAATCCATCGAGGGACAATGCCGACAATCTAGGACGCACGGACACTCCAAAAATATAGGTTTTGTCGTGCCGTACACGTACTGGGCACGTATTGAACACAACCAGGATATTCCAAATACACTAGGACACCGAAATAGATGATGTTACGTTTGAAAACACTTAAAAGTTTAAATTTTTTACAAGTTTGCCATTTTGAAAACACGAAGGGGCAACCCGCTCCTGTCAATCGAGGACTGCAGGGCTTGCCTGCAGTCCTCGATTGACAATATTTTGTCTTTCTTTTTTTTTTACCTACAGTGACTACAGGGTTTGCCTGCAGTCCAAAGTGAAGACAGGACTGCAGGCAAGGCCTGCAGTCCGCCTTCCCCGCGAACGATCCACGGTTGCTCTTTTTTTTTTTTTTTTAATGGAAGAAAGGGGGTCTCACCGGCAAGGGAGGGGAGCTAGGGGGGTTTGCGGCGGTGGGAGGGAGGCGGAGCTGGGGCTGTGGCGGGGGGAGGGAGGCGGAGGGGGGACGGCTGCGGCGGGTGGAGGGGGGGCTGCGGCAGTAGGAGGGAGTCGGAGGTGGGGCTGTGGCAGGGGGAGGGAGGCGTAGGGGGGGGGGGGGGCTGCGACGGGGGGAGGGGGGCTGCGGCGGTCACTGTATCCTCCTCCGCCTCCTCGAGCTCTCCTCTACGACGTCCACGAGCCATGCGACCCGGGTCTCCGACGACCCCAACCCATCAGCCGCGTGCTCCCCGTCCGCCGCGTGCCTCCCCGTCCGTCGAGCTCCTCCCGGAAGCAGTTCCTCCGAGCGAGCACGAGCCCGTCGGCCGACCCCAAATCTAAAGCCTCCAGCCACTGCGTGAATACAGGAAAACAGTGCAAGGACTGTAGTCCTCCTCCAAAGTCCTCTTGGTGGCCCTCAGTAAACTTTTGAACTTTAGGTTGCTCCTAGTAAAAAAAAATACAACGGCATGGTTGTCCTTAGTAGATGGGTTGCTCTTAGTAAAAAGGTGGTGGCCTTTAACATTTGCCTTTCAGAAGTTAGAAGTTTGAGGGTTCTTTGTTTTAAAGTCATCCCTATTCTTCGTACTCGGGAAAGAAACCCACAAACAAAATTAGGTTACAAAACACAGAAGCCCTAGCAGAGCTTGGAATTAGGGTTTCTCGTCGCGAGCTACCATGTCCAAGAATGACGGAAGCGGCAGAGACCTCTAGCTGGTCGTCGCCGGCACCACAGCCGGCGCAACACAGAACGCCGTAGACCTCCCGAAGGCGTCGGCGGCGGGAAGTGCAGGCGCTTTTGTGGAGTACAAGAAGAGCGGGGTCGTCCTTAGGGAGGACGAGGAGGACTTGGAGGTGAAGCTCCGCCGGATCATCGACAACGTGCCTGTCCGGGTCAACAACACGTCCGGCAGCTCCGCTGGTTCCGGCTCCGGCGACTTCCACCAGGTTAAAATGTCACAAGCAGCAATTTTTTTTTCCGAGTCTTTGTTTCTTTCTTTTCATCCGAAGGAATGGAAATCTAAACCTAACCCTAACTCTGATATTGCCACAGAAGTGGTTATATGTCGTATCGGACACGATACGGACGCTCCAAAAGTAGTGCTTTTCCAGTGTTGCCGTGTCATATTTGTGTCTGTGCAAGTTGCGACATAGGTCCATGTAGAGTTGGAAATGACATAACTTGAAATCACAGTGTTTGATATCTGAACCCAGATTATGAAATGGGAAAAAACGCTTCACCTAGAGGGAGTTTTGGTACTAGTTTGGGAAAGGATCTGTCGGACTTGCCTGAAATTTCAGGCCTTGTGTTCCACAAGGTGAGCACGACATCCTAGTGTATTTTGGAGTGTTTTGTTTCCAGTCGGACACGACATGGTTTGATGTCCTATTTTTGGATTGTCCGTGCTTCCTAGCAAATAACATATATTAATACTAGGTCTGTCAAAAACAAGATCGGCTTATTTGGGCCAAGGAAATTAGCGACTACAAGTTAGGACGCAAGAACCAAGATGGCAATTCATTCGGGTAGCATTCTATAATTTATTAACTAATATACTTGTTTGGTTTATGGGAATGCCATTTATTTTCTATTTGGCTTAATGTATCATGGAGATCAATGGAATTCCGTATAGCAAATTGTACCATCGTACCTCTTCGTATATACTCTTTATAGTTTAGGGAACTCTGAGAATGCTCTTTGGTTGCATGAGCTTAAATTGCATACCCTAAATCTAGGTCTACTATCCACCGACTGAGGGTCTAGGTTTGATGGCATGGTTCTCTCATGCTCATAGCAACCTAAGCTAGGAATTTGGCACCAACATAGATGGTTGACAATCAGTCATAGAATTTTCAAATTTTTAACAGAGCTTTTTATGTTCCATAGTCCATACCTGACCCCATTCTCATGGGAGAAGGCTTGGATGATGGCAACGACATATCAATTTTTTGTCATGGTGTAAACCATTTATTCCTTAAACCACTATCCTTAGTTTCAGCAGCAACACTTCAAACCCTGTCAAGGAAGGATATTTGAAGCGCTCCCTGAAGATTTTTTTAATGTGACGAAACACTATTTTTTTTTTTCGTCATCTGCCCCATTTTATTCTTCAAATTTAACACAACTCGCTCGTATAACCAATAGGCTTAATTGCACTTTGCTACCCTCAACTATTCCGCTTTTTCAACTTGATACCCTAAACTTTTTTTTGTAACAAGTTGATACCCAAAAAATTTTTGGGACCAAAATACCCCTGCTCAAACCTTAAAATTACTTCCCTCCCCCAAACCCCCCCCCCTCCCCCACTCCGGCTACCCCCTCCCCTCCGGCCACCCCCCACTCCCGCGCGCGTCCACCCCCCCACCCCCACCGCCGCCGGCCACCGCGGCAGCAGCAGCCGCCGCAGCAGCCACCGTAGCAGCCGCAGCCGCCGCCGCGACGGTGGCGCCTGAAGCGGGAGGGGGGGGGTTGGCCGGCGTGGGAGAGGGGGGTGGCCGGAGGGGAGGCGGAGCGGGAGGGTGGGGGTGGCCGGAGTGGGGGAGGGGGGGGGGGGAGGAGGAGAGAAGGAAAGAGGGAAGGGATAAGGGCATTTTGGGGTTTTTTGAAAAATTAGGTATCAAGTTGAAAAAAAATAGTAGTTGAGGTATCAACTTGTTACAAAAAAAAGTTTAGGGTATCAAGTTGAAAAAGCGGAATAGTTGAGGGTAGCAAAGTGCAATTAAGCCTAACCAATAGGATTGACTGACCCCTTATAATCAACTATTTCCTGTAAATTATGTATTGTTACACCAAAGGTCTTGTTGTTCACGTGAGGAGATAAGAATATAAGATTAACGGCAGAATCTATCAATAAGAATACAAGTGTCATGGTTCTCATTCCAACAAGCAATTGTATGACAGTGTTACCTTTATCTTGATTCCAATCTATATATTAACAAATATAAAGGTGCAAGCTAGTCTATACAAAGGTAAGCGTAGAGCAGAACTTGATAGACATCTATCTTATAAAAGACAAAGGCACAAGTTTAATGCATTGTGGACTTTGAACAACATGTATCTGCATCTTTGCCCAAAACCTATGAAACACCATTTCTTGAAACATCCTATTAACCATTGCATTTATCTACATAGAGATATACTTAATCCTGTCGAGCTTCTACTTTCTAGACCAAATTACGCCACTAAATGAACAAGAGAAAGGGGGGGGGGGGGGGGGGGGGGGGGGGTACCTATGAAGCTCTTTCTACAATATAATCAGATTTAATACTACATTAGAGACATAATGTGCTGTCTTTTTAAAGCTCATTTGATAAATTTATCATTATGCATTAGAAGCTACACCCAATCTTCATTGCAACCATAGTTTAAGGCACAATCCACTTCCGGTTCTGAAATAGGAGCTACTGCTATACTAAGTCAAAGTCAATACATAGCCCGACTTTCCAATACATGATGATCGTCTGCTTGGAACATGAATCAAGATTATGAAATATGTGCATATATGAGATTTTGTAAAACCATCGAGTTTCAAAACTAATTGATGCTTTCCTTCTCTTCTTATTCTTTCATATTTCCCATGCCTATACACTGATAATCTTGGCACTAGTCTAGAATTTGTTCTGAGTATAAGCCAGCCCCTTACTTCCCTTATTTATAACAAAAGCAGAAAGGTTAGCACTAGATTGAGTAAGGAAGCTATAGCCTAATTGTCCCATATCAAGCTACTCTTTGTATAAGTTGGACTACATCTGTATCTGTGCACGATTAGTAGCTATGTTGGAAACCATGAACCGACAAATTTTAAGATGGACTTATCTCAGTCGTTGACCAAACACCTACTGGCCATATATGATTGAGAAATCCTATAAGTATGGTCCTCATAAACATGAGACCGTTAAACTCTTGGAGATAAGGCCTTATCTAGCTATGGTTTAACAACTCGAGATTAAGGCCTTATCTGGCTATGGTTTAACAACTCGAGAACGACACCAAACCTAAGTGTTCTCCAACACTCTAATTGTGAGCTAGTTGGCTGAATTCTGGAATTAGGAGATAATAGTCCAAGATTCATTCCCCGTAAATCAAAATAATCCACGAAACCTTGGAAGTGTTTATGGTATTCTGGAATCATGTTATTATAATGTTAAAATTTCCAGCTTAATTGAATTAGGAGCAGGCTAATCTGCATTTAAATACCGTGAACTATGGCACTTGTAATATCCCCTTTTTTTATTGGGAAGTTGATACCTTGAACTTAGTAAGTTTTGGCAATATATCCCCTTCTTTACTCACCTGTCTAACGTAACGGGCATATGCAAAACACGTACCATTCTTGACTATTTTGCCCCTAAATTATAGAAAAACTTGCTCTCCTAGCTTTAGTAAAAAATAATATTAAATTTTTTAAAAAACCTAGCCCTTCCCCCTCCAACACTCCCGTCCATTGCCGTCTCGTAATCTCTCCTCAGCTCACACTTGACCATTCACTCCCCCCCTCCCAATGGGCCTCTCCGCAGCCGCTCGCCCTCATCGTGCATCACATTGGCTGCACGAAATGGCATAACAACTTGTTGCCCATTTTGTGCAGCAACATGGGTGCACGGGCGGCGAGTGACTGCTTGGAGATGCATGAGGGAGGGACGAGTAGTCAGGTGTGAGCGGGAGGGATGGGTGGCAGTGTCTGTTGTGGATGGAGGTGGGGTTAGGGTCTTTATTTCGTAATTTTTTTTAAAGTTATAATAGGGGGGTCACTAGACGATGGGGCATATCCGCCTTACCGTCATCATACTATGATGATTGTATGATCAGTTTTTTGGAATTGTCAATATAATCGAATGGTATGGCTAAATCCAAAGAGTCTTTCCTACTTTCTGTGTTATGATTTGATAGATTTAATTTTTTTTTTGGAGTAATCGAAAATTTCACGGCTCGAACAACTTCCCATTTTAGAAGATGGGAAATTTCCATTAACTAATGTATTGAACTTTATTGAATTCCTTATATAGTAGTTAGAATTAGTTGTTGTGGTATGTAGAATAATAATTTTTTCCGTCTACTATGGGTTCTAAATATAATATTCTCTTTTTTCATTCTTATTTTTAATTTTCTGTTAGGGGGATAAACTGAAAATCTAGATGGTTCAAGGTATTTAAGTGACAAACTGAAGTTTAGGGTATCAAATTGTCAATAAAATTTTTAGGGTATTGAAAGACCAAAATATGGTATTTAAAGGGTATCTAAGTGCAAATTAGCCTTAGGAGCAAACATTGTTCTTTAATCTTTTGATTTTGTTAGTTGGTAACCAGCTACCTGGGTTGCACATGCACATTTAACAGCTACTATTGTATGCATCAGAGAGGAATAACCATTTTCTGGAAGACAATAAGAACAAAATCAAATTAGCCTTAGTCTGTAGAATGTGCTCTATAGGCTGGGAGGGTTGCAGACTTTGTTCATTACCTTGATATATGTGATATTTATATCGTTGGTGTTCATCTCTACAGGATGTGCATAAAGTGATGGGTTAAGCTTCCACAGGATTAAGGATGTACATGCACCTTCCTATTCCATTATAAACAAACATGACTTCTTTGCTTTCTACCTTCGATTAGTAATAGGGTTCAGACAGAATAAGTGACATTAGCATCCAGATTACTTTTGACTTACAGTCTTCAACACTTTGGTAGGTACCGTGGAATTGCCGGTTGTTACTCTAATCCATCGAGGGACAATGCCGACAGTCTAGGAAGCACGGACACTCCAAAAATATAGGTTTTGTCGTGCCGTACACGTACTGGGCACGTATTGAACACAACCAGGATATTCCAAATACACTAGGACACCGAAATAGATGATGTTACCGTGTTGCCTTGTCCTATATGTATCCGTGCAACTGAGCCGTCAATAAAGAGGACAAGAGAATTAAGGGTGGAGTAGGGGTGAACATTATTAGGTTTTGGACCGAGAGATCTGGTTTGGTTTGAAAAAAAATTCGGTTCGGTTTCGGTATATTTTGAAAATACTAAAATTCCTTATTCGGTTTTGGTTTTGAAAATACTAAAATACACTGCTTATCCCAAATGGTCATATTAGTGTTGGATGTGTAACAGTATCGACAAATGAGGCGGAAAGAGCAAGATCGAGTTACGAGGATGGATGCTGACTACCAAAGGAGGAAAGAACTTGCAGAGTTCAATATGAGGAGGGAAGAAAGATTGAAAGCTGCGGAGGAACGGACTGCAAAGAAACGGTTAAACGACAGAAGAAAAAGCAGAAGACGAAAGAGAAGAAGAGCAAAACCACCAGTGAAGGGGAGGATCACCGCAAAGAAGAGTCTTCAGATAAAGAGGATTCTGATTCAGATGAGAATAACTAAGTTCGTGAAGTTTCCGACATGTGACTGAGATTGTTAACTCATTCAAGGTGGGGTAACAACATGCTGATGATTCTGTCAAGTCGGATTCTTTACTGCAGTATAATATGCAATCCCATGTATATTCTCTTAGAAGATAACTTTAGGATAATAATATGTAGAGGGGATGATTTGGGCAGTTGGTTTGATATTCATTTTTGTATTTTCGGACCAACTTTTTTTTGCAGAAGTGGAGAAGCGTGACGTGGCATGGAGTCATTGTGATGGAGCTGTAATACTTGGATTTTTATGTTCTTAATTTGTCATGTTATTGGTCTTTACTGCAGTATAATATGCAATCCCATGTATATTCTCTTAGAAGATAACTTTAGGATAATAATATGTAGAGGGGATGATTTGGGCAGTTGGTTTGATATTCATTTTTGTATTTTCGGACCAACTTTTTTTTGCAGAAGTGGAGAAGCGTGACGTGGCATGGAGTCATTGTGATGGAGCTGTAATACTTGGATTTTTATGTTCTTAATTTGTCATGTTATTGGTCTTTGTGCTTATATCTATATACAGTGGACAAATGGAAGTTTTTGGTTTTAATTTAGAAGAGAGATGGATGTACTTTTGCATATCCATGATCTGAATCCTATTTGACGAAGTAAAATTTTAGAGTGGCAATCAAATTTGGCTGCAGCTCGACCTATGGAGACCGAGTTGCGTCTTACCTGGGGCTGGGGCAATCAAATTTGGCTGCAGCTCGACCTATGGAGACCAAGTTGCGGCTTGCCTGGAGTTGGTGTCGATTTTGTGCTTGCTTCTCATCTGGAAGTATGTATTATTGTTCTATGATGATATTATACATTCTAAGAGAGACTACCAACTTTTTCCTGGGTTTTCTTCAGGAACGCAAGCTTCTGTCCCAGGAGAGGTGTAACTCAGTGAGATCTTTTCCTGCCAGTCCTTGGGTTAGTTATACATTCAATTTTTATGTGAGAGATCCAACTGCTACCGACTAAAACAATTTTTTTATATTGAATTCTCTTTGTTAGTTTTATATAAGAAATTCATGACATTTATATAAGAAGCAAAGATTAGGAATGAGGTTATAATAAATTTTTGAATATGCACTTTTAAGCTCAAGGAAACAGTGTCCTCCGTATTTTGTAGACTATTTTATAGATTGATGATACAATTTGCTATAAAGAAATTTTGCTATAGGGAACTTAAACATAACAGTGTAAAGAGAAGCTTTTTTTTTTTTTTTTTTTTTTTTTTTTTTTGTATATTGATTTTTCTTTGTTAGTTTTGTATAAGGAATTTATGACATTTATATAAGCAGCAAAGATTAGGAATGGGATTATAAAGAATTTTTGAATATGCACTTTTAAGTTTTAAGCTCAAAATCTCCCTTGCTCATTCACTTGTTCTTCAAGATGAGACTCAACTCTCTCCTCCAAACACACATTCTTCTACCTTGGCTTCATCCAACAACTCTTTCCTATACACAGATCTCATGATATCTCTGTTGGTGTTTTTGCCTTTGGACTAGAAAAGATAGTCCCACATCGGCTACACCAAATGGTGAGTATCTCAATATAATGCATTGCTTGTGTTGAGGTGTGCACATGAGGTGTAGTGGGGCACAAGTTTGTGCCATGTGGAAGTATTTCCTAGAAAGAAAAAGGATTAAATCCAACAAGGATGCAAGTTAATTTTTGTTGTGCGGACTCGGACTCGGACACGGACTCCAGGATGTCTCGTGCATGCACGGGAGTGTTCGGGGGGTAGGCGTGGACTGACACACTTCTATGCTGATTGTGGGATGATCTAAATATCAAACTCTATTTTTGAGTATTGGTATTTTAGTCCCATATCGGATAGGAGAAGAGGTGAAGTCTCAACTCCACTCTATAAATAGAGCCCCTTGGCCTCCTTTGAAAGATGCACCAAGAAGAGAGTGAAGGGAGTCTATAAAGTCCAGGAAGCCCGTTCAAGTCTCAAATATTGACTTACGAGCGTTCCAGAAGTTCTTCGTGAACTTGCTGGTTCCTGGAAGCTGTTCGTGCTCGTGTGGGGCGAATAAAGCTTTAAGCAACGGTGGTTCATTCACCCCAGCATCTCATTCTCGCCTGTCATCGCTGCTGTTGCCTTTTACAGTAACTTCTTTTTAGAAGCTCTACTGCCGATAGTCGCTTGCACAAAAGTCTCTTTAGATTTTTGTGTATTACGTAGAATCTTTTTAGATCCTCGTAATTCAGAATCCTCCAGGATCTCTGTTGCACATCTTCTTTAAGGTGTTGCATTTGAAACGTTGTCTTTACAATTGTTTCAGTTTCAGAATTTTCCATCGAAAATTGTGCCTCGGCGCTAACAATCTCAAAGCTTTATTGAGAAGATGGATAATTCTCGTGCTTCGCTCATCGATACCGGCTTTAACAAGTTGGAGAAATTCGATGGCGAACACTTCCAGATATGGAGACGAAAGGTCACTTTAAATCTTCAACTCGTGAATGTTGATCACGTGCTGTCAGAAGGAGAACCGATCGTTCCTACCACTGGATCTGCTGCGGCTGTGGCCGCTGCTACGACCAAGCAAGCGAAGTGGAAGAGAGAAAACAGTATATGTAAACTACTGATACTCAATTCCATGGAAGACTCTCTGGCAGAGTCCTACTCCAAGAAGACATCTGCCAAAGAGATATGGGACTCCTTGGAAAAGCTCTATGAAAATGACGAGAACCGGTCCAAGATCTTCATGGTAGAAAAATACCACAAGTGGACCTTCGAAGACGAGAAGGCGATGCTGCCCCAAGTGAAGGAGTTTCTGAAGTTGCGTCAGAAACTAGAAGACGAGAACATGCCCCTCGTCGACAAGTTTGTCGTTGGAGGGATCGTCGCGAAACTTCCTACAGAATGGAGCAACTTCTATGCAAGGATGCATCGAAAGAAGATGGAAATTAGCTTGGAAGATTTCTTGCAAGAGATCCATATTGAGGACGAGATGCGCTCTCAACAGAAGATGGATACTCTGTCCAAACAACTGGTGAAGGCAAATCTGGTCCAAACCAGAGAGTACCAGGGGAAGCAGGCTGCTTCTCATCGCAAAAAGAAGGACTTCACGAATCTGAAAGTGAAGGGTCCTGCTTTCAAGCAGCAGAAGTCCAAGTCCCATGTGACTTGCTTCAATTGTGGCAAGAAGGGCCACTACAAATCCGAATGCAAGCCCAAGCCCAAAGAACAAGGTGAGCCTAATAAGGTTTCTATAGTTACTAATCTAGTTGCCATGATAGCACAGGTTGCAACTGTGGGGGCTGACTTGGACTGGTGGATTGACACTGGTGCGACCTGCCATGTCTGTTCAGACAAGGACTGGTTCGTCTCTTATGAGCCAACTTCAGAGAAGGTCATAATGGCAAACCAGGCACAAGCTGAAGTACTAGGGATCGGGACGGTGGAGCTGAAACTCACATCGGGGAACACTCTGACGCTTCAAGGTGTGAAGCATGTTCCAGTAATTACTAAGAACCTGATCTCTGGAAGTCTGCTCTGCAACGCAGGCTTGAGGATGGACATCAATGCTGGCCAGTTTGTGATGTCCAAGAAGGGTACATTCTTTGGAAAAGCTTTCCAAACTGAAGGAATGTACAAGATTCAGCTTGTTGTAACCCAGCATGATAATATAAATGCAATCACTTTTTCTGATTATTCTCTTGAGTTGTGGCATAATAGACTATGACATGTTCATTGTAAAAGGATTAACAGAATGTCTAATCTAGGACTTATCTCCAAGTGTGGGGGTAAGGTAGAGAAATGCGAAGTATGTGCTCAGACGAAGATCACAAGGAAACCCTTTCACAGGGTCCATCGAAGCACAGATCTTCTGGAGTTGGTTCACTCAGATATCTGTGACTTCAAACAATTCTCTACAAAGGCCGGGATGAAGTATTTCATTACTTTCATCGATGACTTCTCAAAGTACGCTTTCGTCTACTTGCTCAAGTCTAAAGACGAAGCATTCGAGAAGTTCAAGGAGTTCAGGGCCGAGACTGAGCGGCAAACTGGACAACAACTCAAGAGGTTAAGGAGTGATCGAGGCGGGGAGTATCGGTCTCATGAATTCTTATCATTCTGTAAAGAACATGGAATCATCAATGAGACGACGGCTCCGTACTCTCCTCAATCCAACGGAAGTAGCAGAAAGGAAGAACAGAACGTTGACAGAGACGATGAATTCCACGCTGTTGACTGCGGGTCTTCCAAAGTGCTACTGGGGAGAAGCTGCACTAACGGCAACGTTCATTCTGAACAGAGTGCCATATGCAACTTCCGACATAACTCCTCATGAACTCTGGTTCAAAGTCAGACCTAACTTGAATGTCATTCGAGTGTGGGGGTGTCTGGCTTATGTGAAGCTCCCGGATCTGAAGATTCAGAAGCTGGGGACAAGGACTACGAAGGCGATCTTCTTGGGGTATGCCGAGAAGAGTGATGCTCGGAGATTCCTTGATATCGAGTCAAACCATATCATCGAATCTCGCGATGCTGAATACTTTGAATACAAGTTTGCAAAACACAAGAATGTTGTTCTCGCGGATCTTCCGGAGAATGATGAGGGTACAAAGCAGACAGAAGTCTTTAATGAACCAGTAGTCCTAGATGAAGCTGTCGTCAAGGAGACACCAGCTGAACCAGAACTCGCTGAGCCGTCATCTAAGCGAACGAGGAGGCCGAAAGACTTCGGAGATGACTTCGTCACCTATCATGTGGAAGCAGATCCGCTTACCTATGATGAGGCGATGAAGACCAGAGATGCTGTATTCTGGAAGGAGGCGATAGACAACGAGATTGACTCAATCACCTCCAACAACACATAGGTATTGATTGACCTTCTAGAAGGAGCAAGACCCATCGGATGCAAATGGATCTTCAAGAAGAAGATGAAAGCAGATGGAACCATTGACAAGTTCAAGGCCAGGCTAGTGGCCAAGGGGTTTGCTCAGAAGCAGGGGATCGACTACTTTGACACTTATGCTCCAGTAGCTCGGATGACAACCATCAGATTGTTAATTGCTCTAGCAGCAATACACAAGCTGGTGATACATCAGATGGATGTGAAAACGGCATTCCTTAATGGCGAGCTGACCGAAGAGATCTACATGCAACAACCAGAAGGTTTTGTCGTCAGAGGTCTGGAAGACAAAGTCTGCATGTTGATGAAGTCTCTGTATGGTTTGAAACAAGCTCCCAAAATGTGGCATGAGAAGTTTGACTAGGTGATAAGGTCAAATGGCTACAGGGTCAGTGAAACAGACAAGCGTGTCTATACAAAGTTTGCTGACGGAAGAGGAGTAATCGTTTGTCTTTACGTGGACGACATGCTAATCCTAGGTACGGATTTAATCTGCGTCACGGAGACAAAGAAATTCCTCTCGACCAAGTTCAGTATGAAGGACTTGGGGGATGCCGACGTAATCTTAGGGCTCAAGATCATCCGGACAGGCACTGGAATAGCGCTGTCACAATCTCATTATATTGAGAAGATGCTCACTCGCTACGGGTATCAAGATCTTCCTATAATTGATACACCGTACCGGAGTGATCAGAAGCTGGAGCCAAATTCGAGGGAAAGCGTCAGGCAGTTGGAGTACGCTAGCGTCATCGGAAGCTTGATGTACGCTACTACTGCCACAAGGCCTGACATAGCTTTTGCCGTGGGAATGCTGAGTCGGTTCACTAGCAATCCAGGCGTTGAGCACTGGAAAGCTGTGAAGCGTGTTATGAGATATCTCAAGAAAACTCAGACATATGCACTTTTCTACAGCGGAGATCCGTCAGTAGTGGAAGGCTTCAGTGATGCTAGCTGGTGTTCAGATATTGAGAGCGAGTATTCCACAGGTGGATTCGTATTCGCCATGGGCGGAGCTGCTATATCGTGGAAGTCGAAGAAGCAGACTATGTTATCTCGCTCCTCCATGGAATCTGAATTCTTTGCATTGGATGCTGCTGCAGATGAAGCAGAGTGGCTTCGGAAGCTCATGTATGATCTTCCGGTGGTTGGGGCTCAGATACCGGCAATACCGATATACTGTGACAACCAGGCGTCAGCAGCAGTGGCATCAAATGAACTCTTCAACGGAAAGAAGAGAACGGTGCGGTTGAAGCACAGAGCAGTACACGATCTTATCAAGAGAGGTGTTATTGCAGTGATTGATGTTCGGAGTCAGGAGAACCTGGCGGATCCGTTCACCAAGGGCCTCAAGCGCCAGCTGGTCGATGACACAGCTTGTAAAATGGGCTTGAAGGCATTCTGATAGTGTGTCTTTGTAATCCTACCATAAAGTTTTATGCTATTAGTTCAAAGAAAAATCTACTAGGCATCTAACTTTTGGTTCAAAGGAGGATCACCGACTGGGAAACTATCAGGTAACAGTGGGTACTTGTTCTCTGGAACATGGAAGGGATACGGACCCATAACCACTGTTGTCTACTATGTATTTTCTGCAGAAAAAACAGATCCTGTGGAAGGTTGGCTTAAACGCCTTAATGAGTTCTCAGGCAGAGTGAATGCCTGGTGTGCTTTACAGGAAGCACGGTAGAGCAGCACTACAAGGAGTGAAACTCCATGCTACAGTGGGGTGACTCCACCATGAGGTTCCCAGGTAGGGGTAATGCCTCGGCTTTGCAAGCCAAGTCATAGCGGCGTAGCACCGCAAATAGGCAGGTAGCCTAATGCTGTATGACGTAATTAAAGAGTTGTAGACAGCACTACAAAAGGGAGGATGGCCCCATGTTATAGTGGCACGACACCACGATGAGGTACCCAGGTAGGGGTAAAGCCTCGGCATTGCAAGCCATGTCGTTGCGGCGTAACACCGCAAGGAAGCCTTAGGCTTCATGCTGGGTAGTTTGGCACTACAAAGAGGCTTGTGACCTCATGCTACAGTAGTATGACACTACGATGAGGTTCCCAGGTAGGGGTAATGCCTCGGCTTCAGGCCATGTCATAGCGGCGTAGCACCGCAAGGAAGCACAAGGCTTTATGCCATATCTCTTTAATAAAGAACTCACCTATAGTGTATGGAAAGAGATATCAGGCCGTCTCTTGAGGGTAAACTTGTAGACGCCCAAAATTATACACTGAAACCAGGCTGGCACAGGGCCTTCAATGTGCAGCCAGAAGCACAGTTGATGTCATTATGTGAGTAGGAAGAATTGCAGTTATGGTGCAGAATTCAAGGCTTAGTCCATTCTTGTATCATGTTGTTATTTAACCTATGCGGGAAGATTCAAGTCGTAGCGACATCTCTCCTAATGCATGATGGGCAGTAACTGTGGGGAACGCTCAACCCATATATTGAGATATGTGGGGGATTGTTGGTGTTTTTGCCTTTGGACTAGAAAAGATAGTCCCACATCGGCTACACCAAATGGTGAGTATCTCAATATAATGCATTGCTTGTGTTGAGGTGTGCACATGAGGTGTAGTGGGGCACAAGTTTGTGCCATGTGGAAGTATTTTCCTAGAAGGAAAAAGGATTAAATCCAACAAGGATGCAAGTTAATTTTTGTTGTGCGGACTCGGACTCGGACACGGACTCCAGGATGTCTCGTGCATGCACGGGAGTGTTCGGGGGGTAGGCGTGGACTGACACACTTCTATGCTGATTGTGGGATGATCTAAAATATCAAACTCTATTTTTGAGTATTGGTATTTTAGTCCCACATCGGATAGGAGAAGAGGTGAAGTCTCAACTCCACTCTATAAATAGAGCCCCTTGGCCTCCTTTGAAAGATGCACCAAGAAGAGAGTGAAGGGAGTCTGTAAAGTCCAGGAAGTCCGTTCAAGTCTCAAATATTGACTTACGAGCGTTCCAGAAGTTCTTCGTGAACTTGCTGGTTCCTGGAAGCTGTTCGTGCTCGTGTGGGGCGAATAAAGCTTTGAGCAACGGTGGTTCATTCACCCCAGCATCTCATTCTCGCCTGTCATCGCTGCTGTTGCCTTTTACAGTAACTTCTTTTTAGAAGCTCTACTGCCGATAGTCGCTTGCACAAAAGTCTCTTTAGATTTTTGTGTATTACGTAGAATCTTTTTAGATCCTCGTAATTCAGAATCCTCCAGGATCTCTGTTGTACATCTTCTTTAAGGTGTTGCATTTGAAACGTTGTCTTTACAATTGTTTCAGTTTCAGAATTTTCCATCGAAAATTGTGCCTCGGCGCTAACAATCTCTAGTGCACCATCAGCTAATGACACTTGCTCTAGGTCGAAGGAGAAAATTGATCTTACCCCAACATTGTGGGGGCATATTTACTCGGTCTATAAACTAAGACCCCGTTTGGTTCACTGAAATATAATCGTAATCGCAATATAATCAAATGAATTATTTTAAAAAAAAAATTTGATTACATTGCGATTATGATTATATTACAGTGTACCAAACGAGGCCTAAACGGCTATCCCCCCAGTTAGTAGGAAGGTGTCCTCAGTTCAAATCACTTAGCACCAAAGGATACCAAGGTTCTGGTTTGCAATCTGTGAGCTCGCTACTGCCATAACTTACATCTGATCAATATCAACAATTTCTCAAGCTTACCATCCATAATCAAAGTCCAACCACAAAACGACGATGCATAAAGAAGCACGCATGACAAATTACAATGAATCTTTATTATTTCTGATGCAGCTACTAATCTATTACTCAGAAGCTCGCAAATCCCTTCTCTTTCAGGCTGTCGACAGTTTCTTTGATGCTCGTCTCCAGTGGAATGTACTCAATGCCCAGATGTTCCGTCTTCTCCCTCGATACTTGGTACGTTGGTACGAAGGGCTTGTCATCAGCACACCTGTTGGCCATAATACAGGAACATAAATTATCGTCATCACCTTCTTGAGATTTTCGCCAAAGAATATAGAAAATGTTAAGCAAAATCTGATATATCACGATTTTTCTTTCGCTATGAAAAGAATAAGTAACAATGAAATAATCAAGTAGAAGCATCCAAACGTGTATGATACACATCCGCAAATTCTGGTCCAAATATCATGTGTCAGATATTACAGGTATATTGGCATTGTGTCACCTCCATTGAAGTATCCATGCTTCACATTTCACAGGTTTGCAATCAGTTACATAGGTATTGTCATGTACGCGAGAATTGCTGCAACCACCAAGTTGTTTGTGCAAACCATGCCAAGATGATATCGGAATAAAGAGAGCAGAAAAGATGATACTGCATAGAGTCTCGAATATTTATGCAGTAAAAGTTATTGGAAAAAAAAAACTTGTTGGCTTAATTGCACTTTGCTACCCTCAACTATTCCGCCTTTTCAACTTGATACCATAAACTTTTTTCTTAACAAATTGGTACCTCAACTATTATTTTTTTTCAACTTGATACCTAATTTTTCAAAAATTCCGAAAATGCCCTTCCCTCTTCCTTCCCTCCACCCCCTTCCCCACTCCGGCCACCCCCCCTGCTAGCTCTGGCCGCCCCACCCCCCCCCCCCCCTGCTAGCTCCGCCCCCCCCCCCCCCCCCCGCCCCCCACCCCCTCCCCCCCCCTGCTACCTTCGGCCACCCCCTGCCCCTCCTCCCGCCCCGCCCTCCCTCCCCAGCCCCCCTCCTCCCGTGCTGCCGCGGCCTAGGGGAGAGGCGGGGGCGGGCGGGCGGCCGGAGTGAGCAGGGGGAGGGGGGTGGGGGGCGGAGCTAGCAGGGGGGGGGGGGCGGCCGGAGTGAGCAGGGGGGGCGGCCGGAGCGTCCAGGGGGGGAGGGTTAGGGGTAGGGGTAGGGGCATTTTAGTCCAAAATAACATCTGGGTACCAAATTGTAACAAAAAATAGTTTAGGGTACAAAGTTGAAAAATGGTAATAGTTGAGGGTAGCAAAGTGCAATTAAGCCAAACTTGTTTCAGCACGAATATATAGCACCCAAGAGATTTATTATCCACAGCACGGGTAAACGTTTTGATAATGAGGGGGTAAAAGTTGAATCTCGAGCACTTATATTTCTACTAAAATTTGAAATACTGAAATTCCTCAAGACATCAAACCCTTGGGTGATGAGGCTTGGGAAAGGATAGCAAATATTGACAAAGAGGAGAGAATTGTAGGCCAGGGTTAATCAGAGAAGAACCCAAAGGACCAAATAGCAAGTTCTACAATGACCAACAAGTTAAATGAAAAAAAAACGAGCTATTTGTTGGGTTGTATCTCGTTTCCGGTTGAGTGCTCAAATGGGGGTGACAATGGAGTTCGTAATTTAGTCCCACATCGGTTAGGAGGTGGGATCATGTGGTGTAGATAATTGGGATTGGTTCAGGTCTTACATGAGAATTCTCTTTTAAGGCATATGGGCCCAATTCAATATTGCACCTCATAGGCCAACTCTGGTTCGGGTCACACCGCATTCCTAGCACTATTTCCCTCTACGAAAGTGACTTTTGGTAGCAAGTTTTTTTGTTTGTTTGCAAGTGATAGTTATAAAATAACTCACTTGTGGGGGAGCTTAAGAGCAGGGTAAAGTTCATGTATAATCTTCACCATCTCTGAATAATGTGCAACTCTTTCAACTAGACAATATCTTCCGCTTGCCTCGGGCACCTCGTAAGCTAGGATATGAGCCAGAGCGACGTCTTGGACATTTACCCACCCGAATGATGCATTTGGATAAGTCGACGCTCCTGGCAAATGTCAGAAGGATTGAGTCAGAGATTAGTATTCATATGAACCAATCGTAAGGATTTCGAAAAATACTGATCCTTTCTCATACCGTTTATTAAGTTCACTATTGCAGCAGCGCTTGTATTGAGAGTTGGCTGTAGAAGAGGACCTATCACCATGGCTGGGTTTATCGTGACCATATCTAATGCATGTTCCTCTGAGAACTGCCAAGCAGCTTCCTCTGCCAATGTCTTCGAAAGCACATACCAGGACTGATGGAGACCGATAGGTTAGCTAAGTACTTAATCAGTAAGCGCTGATATATGATCAAGAACAAACATGAAGAAGGAAGAAAAATGTGACAGACCATTTATTCTGGAAATCACAACTATATATATCTATACCTCCCTCCTTTTAAACTGTTACGAAATTGACAACTTACAATTTTAGAGGGGCAAATTATATTTTTGGAGGGGCCAGATTGCATTTTTGAAGGTGTTAATATCCTTTTTTTTATAAGGAAAAAAATTTTGGGGGGGGGGGGGGGGGGGGGGGGCATCCCCCCTACCAGTCCTCATTAGGCTCCGCCTCT
Source organism: Iris pallida (assembly GCA_029216955.1). Classification (NCBI taxonomy): domain Eukaryota; kingdom Viridiplantae; phylum Streptophyta; class Magnoliopsida; order Asparagales; family Iridaceae; genus Iris; species Iris pallida. The sequence continues at coordinate 1,274 of JANAVB010009101.1, read as the reverse complement.
GGTCATGGAGATGAATGAGTTCCCTATAGTAAGTTGTATCATCCTGCATCTTCGTCTGGACTCTTTATAGTCTAGGAGAACTTTAACAAATCGTATTAGCAAACCTCTTTATTATAGCAACCATTGTAGGATCTCGGCACCAACACAGATGGTTGACGCTAGGTTGTGACAACATGTCATAAAATCTTTCTCACATCTTTTTATAAAGATTTCTTATGTTCCATAGCCGACCCCGATGGAAGAAGGCTTGGATGACGATGGTGATAAGTGGGGAACATCCTCTTTGTCCACCACAATATCTTTCCAAGTGAATTTTATGTATTCTGTTGATCACAATGAAAAATTAATCTTACGTTATCTAGGCTTTGCCTAGGCTTCATCTGTTTGGTTTGGGACCTAGCTATATCTAGGTCCTTGTTAGCAATTCTGCAAACGGAAAAAATTCAGGACGGCAAAAGTACGAGTATAAATCGGCTCAGTGCAAATAAAATACGTTCAAAAATTCGGTCAAGTATTCGAAAAATAAAAATATTGAGATTAAAAACTTCACATTCTTAAATATGTTGTCAAATTTGGTTAATTAAACAGGTTCCCAACACGTTTTTTGTGCCAAATTTTTCAATAATTTATACAGAACACGTTTAAAACTTCGCATGTTGAAAATTTACGTACTGATTTGGATCTGTCAAAAGTACGCAAGTATTATACGTTTATGAAAGATACGGAAAAATTTGCGTATAATACGAGTTTTATTAGGGTGATTGCTAACAAGGATCTAGGTGCATTGACAACATCTGATCAATGAAGATAATATAAACATAGTGAAGGTGTATTAACAGAAACAGAAACAGCAGCACAAACCTTCGACTTCCTGCAGAATTCGGGACTAGAAAACCACGTCTCGTCGACCAACACCTCTGTAGTTTTAGGCCTTTCATTGTACTGAACAGAAGACATTGATGATGTTATGATGACCTTCTTAACCGAAGGAGTTTTGATGCAAGAGCCCAAAACGTTGAGCGTACCCTTCACTGCAGGATCAATCAACTTAGCCTGCCACCCCCCAAAAAAATTTATTGTGTCATGACTGTGAATAGTGGTGCGTTCGTCCGAAATTAGCCATAACTGAAACCGAACTGATAATTGATATGATTTATTCGATTTGTTCGGTTGGACACGTTAAAGTTTGAATTGTGGTCAAATTTGATTGAAAAATGTAATTATAACCTGTGGATCCATGACAACGTGGTAGAAAGGAGAAGCTGTGTGAAAGA